>VUQS01073033.1:0-12534 GCA_015108495.1 Heterochromis multidens
CAGGTACCAGCAGAAACATTTTTCTTTTATCAGGGAGCAGCATAAACAGTCTATGTTCAGCAGCAATTGCCCCTGTTAGAGTGAGGTGAAGTGGTCCAGTGCAAAAAAAAAAAAAAAAAAAATCCACAGCTGTGATTTACTGTGCAGGGGCCTCTGGAAGAGATTTAAAATGAAAATGTCCATGTAAGAGTTTCATACCTTTCTCCATTTTTCTGTACCCGCCAGTTCTTTTACGTTCCGGTTCATGTGTGTGCTGCAGCAGTCTTATGCTCTCATTGGTTGAGACGGGTGATGACGCCCATCCCAAGCCTGTACATCCCACCACCTGTGACCCATGTTTTTGTGTATTCAGAGCCAGTGAGCAACGGACTTTCAATAATAATAATAAAATTGCGTTAACGCGCGATAAAATAATTGTCGGCGTTAATTAATTCATGCGTTAACGGGATAATAACGTGTTAACGTTATTATATATATATATATACACATATGTTTATAAGAAAAAGTTGGTTGTGTTGGTTGCAAGTGACTGCTATCAAGAGGCTGCTGCTTACTTCATGCCTGAAATCAAGGTGGTGGATGCCATAAATTTGCTCATAGTGCTGTGATGTCCCTAGCACTCACAGAACGGTATTTTTCAACCTTCGACACCCATAAAAAAATCTAACAATGGAGCCAGACCTACTGTTTTAACCTCTTATTGCAAAACATTATGAAACATCATTTAACATATGAAATAAAAATCTTTTAGTTATAGCTTTATAGAACCCCATTCATTCTGAACAGACTCACCCCTTTGGGCCCCTTTTGAAACCGTATGTCCATAAAGTGGAAGTTCTCAGTATATTTTTATATTAGAAGTTCTAGCCAGCCTACTTTGGCCTAACTCAATCCAAATTTAACACAATCCTCCTACCAGGTCATAAACCTTACTTAATAACATGCCGTATCTAAGTTGTTTAATTTGTACAGAAACCTAAGAGTAAAGAGGTTCACAGGCAGTTCTATTCTGTCAGAACAGTTTCCTGCTTTTTTGTGCTAAGCTAACAGGTTGTATAATTCTTTAACTCTCTTCAAGAAAGCAGATGAATGTCAAACAACTGCCTTTAAAACTGGTAAACTGTAATCGCTGAAAAAGTAAATATATGAGCTTATATAGGATCAGCAAAATGTGCAAAACCAGGAAAACATCTTGTTGTCTTGTTGGAGTTGATGCAGAAACACTGTCACAGCTCATATATGTTACAGAAATGACGTGTAGAAAGCCAAAGAGACAGCAGCATCCCATAAATAACACACTACAAGAACTCCATGTTTAATCAGTGTATGTGCAGCATGGTGGGGTAGTGAGACAGCTGCAGAGGAGGTATATTGGATCTTAAGCAGTATGTTCGACCACTGCATAAAGAAACAGTTACAGACTGCTGGGTAGTTTCAGCAGTTGGATAAGATCACAGCAGTGAAAGAGAGAAAAACAGTGAGTTCTGCATCCTTTTCACAATTATAACGATGGTCTGCCTCCCAACATGGCGGCTGTGAGGCTGTGAGAAGCTGAATAAAAAAACATCTATTAGGGTAGTAATTGCTGCACGATTAGCAGACGTGCTGTTTGGCATTGGTTTAGGTTTTTCTGCAGAGTTTGGAAGAAATACACCTACTGGTGCCTCCTGATACAATAGAGCTGCCTGGGTGGCCATACATCCTGCATGTCTTACTCCCTTTTCCCCTCACTTTTTCTCTCTCTCTACCCACCCCCGTGGGTCTCTCCCTCTATCAATCCTTCCCCCTCCTCTGCCTGTCTGGACTGGGACCAGCTGGCTTCATTAGAGGCCTCCTCGATTCCACATTGCCTGGTTTTGTCTGTTGCACATTTTTCGACTGTTTTATCTTAAGCGCTGTCCATCCCCGGACCCTCATACATATTTTCTTGGCATTTCTGCAGCCACACAACTGGCTTCTAATGAAACAATCCATGTGTCCATTGTACAGCTTTTCTTTTTTTAATTAATCTTTGTGTCTGCCACCTCTTTTTTTGCTTTTGGATCCTCATTGTTTGCAATCACTGGGAGTGGATGAATTTTAATGGTTTGAGAGAGGCACTGTTGGATTTTTAGGCAGCAGTTTGAAAGAATATCACAAGTCAAACTGTTTTTAACTTTATGTCCTTCATCATATAAAGGCTTGGGTTCAAATTCATTGTATCATTGTAAGTATTTAAAAAAAAACGATAAAAAAATGTTTATAATCACCTTTTTGACTCACTAACTTTTTCAAATTCATTCTAAAGCTGCATAGTCTTTTAAAAGCCTCCATTATAACCAAGAAGTCAAACAGTATTTTCTGCCACTGTGTTTCTGTTTGATTGAGCTCTCTTGTTGGATGACATTCTTCCTTGATAGATGCACCAGTGACTTACTCACCCTGTTTTTTCCAGTTTGTCATTATTTGGTTTGGAGGGATAACAGGACTGGTGACTAGACCGCAGATGGTTGTGTTGATTGTTTCTTGATAGGGTAAGGTTGATAGGCAGATGGCACTGGGAAAACTGATGTCTTCAATGGGCAGAGAGCAACACGGGCTAAAAAGTCTTCACTGTATAAGCCTATCATATAATTTCACAGTATTTTGTGTGAAACTCTGGCTGACAAAATAAACACCAAGAGAGGTTATGAGAACTTAGATGCACTTCTGCCCTCAGGACCAGACAGCCTAAACACAGACTTCTTCTCCTATTATTGCTGCCATGCTTTTGATTTCATTAAAATCTGGACTGTTTGTCCACATCCACCCTTTTTCCATCAATACCCTGATTGTACTGGTGCTTGATTTATAACTGGTTCCATGCAAATCTGCTGAAGAAAAAGGGGAAAAAAGGACTATTACCAAGCTGAACCAGAAAATTTAAGATGGTTTCCTGGGGCTATGGCGCTTCCTCAGTCTATTCGTAGATGTAGTCCACAGATTTTGTCCACCATGACTGACTACAGAAATTAACCGTCAGCACATCACACTAAGCAACATTTGGTAATCAAAACTGTCAAAATGTAAGCTGGTATTCAAAGGGTACCAATGCAAAAGTGGCTCCACAATGGCACCTGCACAGTGTTGGGATGCAAATTATGGATGCCACCAGAGCCAAAGTTCAAAGGGGCCACCAAGACACAAGGTTGGTTTTGTGTAATGAATTATTTGACTCTGTAATGCCAATTGTATCATATTTGATACAGTTTTTGAGACCTCTGCATCATCCGTGTGATTTTTTTCCCCTGAAAAATCTGGATATATTGCACAATAAATTTTTAACCAAAAAATTGTACAAAAATGCAAAATGTAGCAAAAATTATACAAATTAAAACTCATATATGTAAATTAATATATAATTTATTTTTTTGGTAATTTCTCAGAAGGTTCAATAAACACTCCAGTTTCAAAAAATTTTAATTTTCTGCCAATTTTTTCATGGTTCAGGCTTTACAGGGTTAAAGAAGATTTAGGTAAGTTTTAAAGCTGCTATAAATAATATTTTAAAATTACAAGTTATATATTTACAGTTGTGGTCAGAGGTTTACATACACTCATCATGAACATGAATGTCATGGTAATTTTGGGCTTTAAATGTTTCTTTGACCATTTACCAGGGTGGAATGATTGTACAGCATACATCTTTAATGACATTAATAAAAAAGAATTGGGTGCAACAAGTTTGAATTTATTTTGGATTTTCGCTAAACCACATGGTCAAAATTATACATACATATATATGCACCCCCACTGATATTTGGTTAAATGTTCTTTAGCAAGTTACACCTCGATCAGACACTTTTGGTAGCCATCAAGAAGCTTCTGGTATAATTCTGGCTGGATATTTGATCACTCTTCTTGGCAGAATTGGTTCATTTAAAGTTGGTTTCCTGTCACACACCCAACTTTTTAGCATAGTCCACAAATTTTCAGGTCTAATTTTGAGGTCAGGGCTTAGGAAAGGTCATTCCAGAATGTTAGCCTGCTTTATCCATTCCAAAACCAGTTTTGATGTGTGTTTGGGATCACTGTCCTGTTGGAACACCCAACTATGTCCAAGTTTCAACTGTGTAGGAATTTGGTTTGCCAGAGTGGAAGCATTGTTTTCAGGTGACAAGTGTAGCCAGAGCTTCTGGAAAAAGAAGAGGGAGAACAGAATGCAGTGCTAACTACTGAACTACTTTATCACCTGACTTTGCAGTTTCCCTCAGTCTTGCAACATTTTCAGCTCAGTTTCTAATTTTTCTGCTGCCCACAAATGTACTCTGTTGGTCCACAGGTAGTGAATAGTTGATGGTGAAGCATTTAGCAGCTAAAGAACCAGAATCCTTTCTCATGAGTTAAAGGAAACTTGCTCAAGGGAAGTGAATACTAACAGGCCCATAATGTTATTTCAAATGTAATGACATGTCAATGCTGTACTTTTAGCACATAAGTAGACAAAAAACAGTTACTGCAGTGTACTTTACAGTATTTGTAATTCCCCATAACCATACATTCATACAAGGCTTTTTTCTTTACACTTTAAGCATTTGATCTGCCTCACATCCACAGCCAATTTAGAATCACCAATTAACCTAACATGCATGTCTTTGAACTGTGGGAGGAAGTCAAGGTATCCGGAGGAAACCCACACAGGCGCAGTGCAAACATGTAAACTCCAGCCCCAGCCAAACCAGGAGATTCAAAGCAGGAATCTTCTTTAGGGAGGATATCATCATATTTTTTCATCTAGAAACATAAGGCACACACTGATCTTTTGTGTTAAAGTGTGATGTTTTTTTTCCTTCCTACTTACTATGTAGTTACATCAGTTTACATCACTATTAGATGTTGTCACAGGGCATTTGCTGAAGCGACTGGTGTTCTTACAATAGTTTTTGTCCCTGAAAACCAGATTAATGCATAAAATCAAATGCTCTATTAAGACACAAATCAATGAAAAGTATTGAAAACCTAAAAAATTCCCCAAAATCCCCATGTTTAGGTTTGGTTATGAATAAAGGAGCGACAGCTTTTCCTGTCACTGCAGCGATACTTTCTGTTCTTAAATTAGAAGATATTTGTTGTTTTTGTAATACTGTGAAACTTGACAAGTGTCCTACTGGTGGCTGGTAGCTGAGAGGAAACAACAAACACAGCCAGACAGAAATATAGGGGACGATGGCATGTTTTACAGCCCATGTGTCAAATCAACTGGAAACATATAATTATTTTGTTTTATGCTCGGGTAATAAGTAGCTAAAGATAATGTGTGCCATATTATTAAAAATCTCAATATCTCTTTCTTTTTTTTAAGTTCAAACAACCTTAATAAGACATTTAAATTTAATTTATCATCTAAGACCTCGTTGAACAATGGGCAAACTCTTTCTCCTTGGTTTTTGTTTGTGTTGCTTCTTGCATGTGGCTGCCTGCTGGAAAGATTTAATATGATGCTTTATTTATGGTGTGTCATTATTTATTTATTTGATTATTTTGTAAATTATTTATCTATTGAATTATTAATTCTTCTTCATGACTTTTCCTTACATTATTCATGACTTAATTTGAGATTATTGCATCAAGATGCCGCATTGTTGCAGTGTTGGGTCGCCTTTTCACATCAAGTCAGACAAGGATATTAAATCTCCCTCTCAGGCTATTTTTTGTTGAAGTAAAAGAAGTAGAAAAATGATCCTGAACGCTCACTATTAACATACAAACTGTAGTCACACCATAAAGAAAAGGAATGGTTAGTCTCATGACAAATACTGAATTACCTTTTGACTGATCATCTTGAGGCATGAGGTGTAGAAGAAATAGTCATCTACTGTGTAATTGATAATGGAATTGCCAAAAAGAAGATATGTGTGGAAGATACACATTTTGTTGCCTGCTTGCTGCAGTGGAGTTGGACCATTCCTCAAAATCTGGTTGTGAATTGTTTAGAAAATATAAAAACTTTATTGGTATAGTAGTTTTTAAAAACACACAATTACAAAGTGCTTCACGGTTTGAAAAAAAAAACAAAACAAAAAACATTAAAGACATGTACATATACCAGCATACAAACAATCAATCAAGCATACGTCAAAATCAAACAGCTTTTTCAGATTTTCAGATAAGGGTGAGATTTTGAGTATAAATAGTATAAAATAACAGATAATTTATCACTGAATTATAATTTGGAGTCTATCAAAGTGCTATCAAAGGACCAAGCCCCTATCTCAAGGAATGGGGAGATAGCCTGGAATTGCAGTACCCACATGGACATAAAGAACAAATGTGTAAAAACACCAGTCAAATCTGATTTAAAACTTTTAAAATATTAAGTGACTTATCCTATTTTGAAAATTGTTCCCCCAAGTCTTCACAATCAGAGGGGAGAAAATAATCATGTTAATTAACGTGCATCAAAAACTATTTGCCCCCGCCCTCCTAAAAAAAGGCCTTTCATTTTTTCTAGAAAATAGGTTTAGTGTTAGATGAGGTAGTTAGACATCACAGCTTTTTTTCAGTAAAGTTATACTTGTACTCTGCATGTGCAAAGTTTCATGACATCCCACCAAAGTACCTAAACAAAAATCATGCTAATTCATGTTATGGATGACAATAAATATACTTAGGCCTTAGTCCCACACTGCTAGCATCCAAAGCAATCGCAAGGAGGGTTTTTGTACACCCTGTACACCTCTTTGCAACCGATTTCACCTAGCAACTGCCAGCAACCACTTGCCAACTTGTCAGGCAATACACATTTTTCTCTAGCGATCTGTGATTGCCAGGGCATCACTGACCGGTCTCTAGGACTGCATGAATGGGACTGCAGCAATTGATTTTACAGCAGCTGACAGCAACCATTTGCCAGTTGCAAACCTACACAATACACTGTTTCAGTGCAGCATGATGAATTCTTTGAGTGCTATCTCTCCTTTATGATGTCTCTGTTGTCATGTGCTGGGTCTTTATTGTACAATATGTGAATTTAAATTAAGGGTTTCATTTTTGAAAAATAAACGATTAAGTGAGGTTTAAGGTAAAAATTAAAAAAATTTTTGTTTTTTTTGGACAGCACTACTCTATATTCATAGTGTAAGAACATATTATTGACATTATTTTGTGTTGAGTTTGGATTCTCATTATGAACCGTTTTGATAAGTGATGAAAGCCTAAACCAGCCTGGATTAGGACCAAACATATGAAAAAAAATACAATAACTTTATCAGTAAATATCTGCATTTCTTCATTTTTCCCTGTATATCTATTAACTGTTCACATCCGTTCTATTTTTATGTAAATCTCTAATCTCCATTCACCAAAACATTACACATGCAGCATACAGATTTTCAAAGTGCAGATTCTTAATCCAAAGCTGAAACAAAATAAAGCATGAAGTCATCAGTATACATTATATGTGGTACTTTAGAGAACTGTTATAATAAGAATATGGAAACTTTTCACAGTCACTCTCATCTCTGCTAGTTGTTTTTAATCTCAACAATATGAAGGCTTATTCCAGTGTTGCATCCATCACAAGTTGCTGTTGAGAAAGGCACCAGCTAAAGGCCTTTAAAATGTAAATACAGGAGTGTTTGCTGTTTAGAAAGGAAATCAATTTCCTTGCTTCTTATGTAAATGTAAATAATCAAAATGTTGGATGCTCTGCTGCATTATCAATCAGTTCTTGAATAGCACTCTGCATATACACCCTGAACACTGATAACATAATCTCTGTATCAAAGAATATACACATTCTTTGGGACCTTGTACATTTTAAAAGCCCAGTGTTCTGCTGTGTGCGTTATTGACAGTTCAATTCATATCAGCCGACATCTCCTAAGCGCTTCATGCCGGATCAAGACTGCTGTGTTATCTGAATTGGAAGTGGGAAACTAAAGGAACCTGTCATGTTGCATTCACAGGGAAGAGGTGTGTGCAGCACTGTCTGATGTATGGGCTGCAGAGATAACAGTCCCATGGCGGCACACTGGGGCCACAGAAATATTCCTCTTCATCACTCCGACGCTGCCACTCGTACTTTGACATAGATAATAACTGTTTATATGCAGCCCATCTCAAAGCAGCATCATCCTCTTAAAAGCTCTCAGGAAGCGATCTGTTCTCTTGCAACACAGTGTGTTGGTTGTTAACGTGTCAGATGTTGGCAAATAATGTTGTTAAATCTTTATCAGTTCCTATCAGAAACATACAAGAGAAACACAGTTTGTATTCATCCATGGCTTCAATAAATAGACGATAAACTTAAAATAAAATAACCACAGCTTAAAAAATACCTTAAAAAATTCAATATGAAACCTATAACAAAAACATGTGCTTTGTACAGCTGATCAATAACATTTCACTTACATTGTTTCTGTAAACAGCTTTCCCAGTCATCATTTTGTAAAGTGAAAAGATTACTGATTGCTAGCCCAAAAATGTATACAAAGGCCTTTAAAGCACACATTGTGGGAAGAGGTGTGTTGTTCAAGCCCACTCAGAGAATAGAACATGTGTTCCCAGTTTTTCCAAATTTGTCTTGAAACAACAGTGAGGTGTACACTGAAACAGTTTTATGTTTGCCTGAATTATTCCTAACAGATCCCTTATTCAGGCCTATGTGTTTCCAGTCTTGGTAATGAAAAACAAGAAAGTAACATCTGCTGAGATCCTTTTGCAGTTCTCTGCACATGTAGGTTATATTGTTAAGAGGATGTGTAGCCTATACATTTAAATGTACTGACCCTACCTCATTGTATAGTAGCAGTGCACAGTACCTCAGTGATATAAGTAGCGTCTCATCCACCATGTGACCAGTAAGTTTGTTCATTTCTCTTCCACTGAAAGCTTTAGCCGAGCTGAAACTTAGCCATGGCTGTTTCTGAGCTATAGCACAAGCTTCTTCATATTTTAAGAATGCTGCAGACGCACATATTATCACCCAGGCACAATTTGCATTTCACTGGCATGTTCTTGTCCACTGAACACAAAATAATACAAACACTACCAAGATATCAAATCTATCCTCCATTCCAGCCATTTTACTAGCTGCGATGCACATACCTTAGGAATAGCTATCTTCCACAAGTATGCAGTCACCTGCCAACCAAGGATAAGGAAAGAAACAGAAACAGTCTGAATGTGTTGCTGCACTTTACATTTCTTGTTAAGATTTTTTTTGTTTTGTTTTTTTGGGGGGGGGGTTAGAGGATCAGTGCTAGCTTGGCTAATGCTAAAAAAAGTGATTAGCGGGTGCATCAACAGACTGTTGATGTAACCAATGCTAAGCCACATATAAATAACACAATTTCACTCACCAAAATAATAAATAATAAATAAACAAAATTAAAGTTCCTGACACTCACAGTAATCCATATTATTTGTTGGATAACTGCATTAAAAATGCTCCAAAAGGCACCAACAACACAAACAGAACTGCAAGCTCCAGTTAGTGGTATACACAAACTACCCCTATACACAAGGGGTAGTTTGTGTATACTCTCAGCTATAGGGTGGGTTGTTTCATTATTGCGTTGTAAGTGATAAAATACCACAGTGAGAGTCAATACCAGATGGCTGCCCCTCCCTGAGCCTGGATCTGCCAGAGGTTTCTTCCTGTTAAAAGAGAGTTTTTCCTTCCCACTGTTGCAAAGTGCTTGCTCACTTGATTTTGGGGGTTTTCTCCAGAGTACTATAGGGTCTTTACCTTACAATATAAAGCGCCTTGAGGCGACTGTTGTTGTGATTTGGTGCTACATAAATAAAATTGAATTGAATTGAATTTCAGTCACCAGCTGAGCTTTCACAACTGACTGTCATCAGTGACATTAGCGACTACAAGGTGACTTTTATAGACAACTTTAACTTGTTTTGGGAGCACAGAGGGCTTTACCGGAGGGACAGTCTTGAACCTAATAGCACTGGTTCTTGCCTGTTGTTGGCAAACATATCTTATAGTTTACAGCTCTCGCATGTGAAACCAACAGCTTATTTTAGTAGAGACTTTAATTACAAACCGAATTCCGGAAAAGTTGGGACCTTCTTTAAATTTGAACAAAATGAAAACCAAAGGACTTCCAAATCACATGAGCCAATATTTTATTCACAACAGAACATAGATAACATAACAAATGTTGAAACTTGGAAATTGCACACCTTCATTCACTATATGAGCTCATTTCAAATTTGATGCAGGACCCAAAGAAGTTGGCACAGGGGGCAACAAATGGCTGAAAAAGCAGGAAAGTCCAAAAAGATTAGCAACTAATTAAATTAATTGATATCAGGTCTGTAACATGATTAGCTTTAAAAGGGATGCCTAGGAGAGGCAGAGTCTCTCAGAAGTAAATATGGGCAGAGGCTCTCCAATCTGTGAAAGAGTGCATAAAAAGATTGTGGGATACTACAAAAACAATGTTCCTCAACGTCAAATTGCAACTCTCATCATCTACAGTGCATAACATCATCAAAAGATTCAGAGAAACTGGAGATATCTCTGTGCGTAAGGGACAAGGCCGAAGACCTTTTTTGGATGCCCGTGGTCTTCAGGCCCTCAGATGACACTGCATCACTCATCGGCATGATTGTGTCAATGACATTACTAAATGGGCCCAGGAATACTTCTAGAAACCACTGTCGGTTAACACAATCCGCCGTGCCATCTGCAGATGTCAACTAAAACTCTGTCATGCATAAAGGAAGCCATATTTGAACATGGTCCAGAAGCGCCGTCATGTCCTGTGGGCCAAGGGAAGGGAAGGCCTTGTGTATTTCAGCAGTACAATGCAAAACCACATACTGCAGCTATTACAACAGCATTGCTTCGTCGGAGTGCTGAATTGGCCTGACTGTAGTCCAGATCTTTTCACCTATAAACATTTCACCTAACTGGAAAACAAAAAACAGTTTTATTTGTTTCTGTGTAGGTTCTCAGTCATCTAGGACATGGTAGTCTAAGAGTTTGAAAGAAGTTTTATTTGTTGTTATCTGTCGTCCACCTGGCCCTTATCCAGAGTTTCTTTCCAATTTCTCTGGCTTTTTATCTGATTTAGTGCTCAGAGCAGATAAAATAATTATAGTGGGTGATTTTAACATTCATAGATTCGTAGATGTTGTTAATAACAATCTTAACACAGCATTTAATTTATTATTAAACCCAACTGGCTTTTCTCAAAATGTAAAAGAGCCCACCCACCACCTTAATCACACTCTATCTTGTCCTGACATATGGCATAGAAACTAAACATTTAACAGTTTTTCTAGTTTTTTGTCTGATAATTTCTTAATGTGTAACATTTCATTTTACAATAATGGACTACACAGCACTAGAAAAACAAATTCAGTGCACTAGACGTCTTTCTGTAACAAAATTTAAAGACGTGCTTCTTTCTTTGTTATCTTCTTCAATGCCATCTGCCAACACAATGCAGAGCAGTCATCTAAACTTTACTCCCACAGAGGTCAATTATCTTGTTAATAATGTTATGTCCTCGCTACATATGACTCTGGATACTGTGGCTCCTCTGAAAAAAGAAAGCAACAAATCAAAGCTTTAATTCCTTGGAATGACTCATAAACATGAGACTCTGTGTATTAAAGGAAATGTGCTGCAGGGGTTTGAATCATATCTATCTGATTTATGCATGTAAATGGGGAGTCTTCGTCCCACATGAAAGTTAGTTCACGGAGTTCCACAGGGTTCTGTGCTGGGAATTATACTTTTTACATTATACATGCTTCCCTTAGGCAATATTGTTATGTTTTCTAACAATATTGCCTGTATACATTTTCATTACTATGCAGATGATACCCAGCTATATTTATCTATGAAGTCAGATGACACAAATCAATTGGTTAAACTAAAGGCATGTCTTAAAGACATAAAGGCCTGGATGTCACATAATTTTCTTCTTCTAAATTCAGACAAAACTAAAATTATTATTTTTGTCTCTAAAAATCTTAGAAACATGGTGTCTAACCAGACACTTACTCTGGGTAGCATGACCTTGGCCTCAGAAAGATTAACTGGAGAGAAAGAGTCTAAATAAATATCAATAGTATTGAAAATAGCTGTACGTAATGATATGTCTGTGAGATGGTTATGAATATTTTTTCTTAAATTAAAAATTAAAAAAAAAAAATTATTTGTGAAGAAATTCATAAAGTCATTACTAGTTATGGTTAAAGGAATACTTGGCTCAACAGAGCTCTGACTCTTTGTCAGCCTGGCTACAGTGCTGAAGAGAAACCTGGGGTTGTTCTTATTTTCTTCGATCAGTGAAGAATAGTAAGATGTCCTAGCTTTACGCAGGGCTTTTTTATAGAGCAACAAACTCTCTTTCCAGGCTAAATGAAGATCTTCTAAATTAGTGAGATGCCATTTCCTCTCCAGCTTGCGGGTTATCTGCTTTAAGGTGCGAGTTTGAGGGTTATACCAGGGAGTCAAGCACTTCTGATTTGAGGCTCTCTTTTTAAGAGGAGCCACAGTATCCAGAGTCGTACGCAGTGAGAATGTAACACTATTAACAAGAT
>VUQS01073036.1:0-14841 GCA_015108495.1 Heterochromis multidens
TAGACTCAATTGGCTTCTCTCAAAATGTAAAGGAGGGTTTCCCATGATACACTGAGCGTTTCTCCTTCTCTCAGCTCTGTTCACTCACCTACTGTTTTTACACCTCTCTGCATCTAATGAGCTATTATTAATCTCTGGTTCTCTTCCACAGCATGTCTTTCTCCCCTCACCCCCAACCGGTCGCGGCGGATGGCTGCCCCTCCCTGAGCCTGGTTCCGCCGGAGGTTTCTTCCTGTTAAAAGGGAGTTTTTCCATCCCACTGTTGCCAAGTGCTTGCTCATAGGGGGTTGTTTGATTGTTGGGGTTTGTCTCTGTATTATTGTTGGGTCTTTACCCTACAATATAAAGCGCCTTGAGGCGACTTTTGTTGTGATTTGGCGCTATATAAATAAAATTGAATTGAATTGAATTGAGGGAGAATATGGATGCAACATATCTACCTCATATGCAGGTATAAGACCATTTAAGGCTTTAAACACACTGTAACCTTGATGAAAACAATGCTTCCTAAAGTGACTGTGTTATATTTATTATAGGTCTTTTGAGGACCCTAAAACAGGACCAAGTTTAAATCAGATCTCACAAATTGTGCCCCTTCCAACAAACCCACGAACATCATGTCTTTCATGTAAAGAACAAGTTTACTGTATCTCAGGTTTCACTGTTTCATGGGATCTTTGGACACAAGTGAACTGTCAGTCTACTGAATCTGTTGTGTGCCCTTCATCTTACCTGAACAACAGGAAAAAACCATAGATCTCCAGCACGACCCCAATAATGGGCCAACCAATCAACACCACAAACACTCCTCCCAGGAAGAAACTGGTGGCCTTCATCTTGTGCTTCTGAAAAAAGAAGCGGAAGGTCCTCTCAAGCCCAATAACGAAGGCTAGTCCAGCAACAAAGAGAATCTGCAGTGAAAAAAGTGAGTGGAAAAATGTTAAGAGAAAGGTTCAAAACTGCAAGCACACAAGATCAAGTATCTAGTTCTGTAATCAGCATCATAAGAATACCATCCAATCAGACTGAAAGAAAGCAATGACTTGCACTAGTATGAATAAAAGAAAAAATATTGGTGTTTAATTTTATTGGTTTTAAATGGCAACTGTGTAGCCTGTAGAGCTGCCACAAACCAAATGCAGTTGACTAGTCACTAATCAATCTAATTATTCACATATACATATATTTTCTGTGGAGCATCAGCAAAAGGTTTGAGTTCCAGGGCTAAGACAGAATGATAGAAAGAACGTTTCTAACATTGTGCAGCATTACAGACAAATCCAAAATGTGATCCTTTTTACAAGCAGCCATATTGGCAAAAGATGAAAGGCATGATTCTGAATGTGTCAATAAGGCTATCTATCCAGTGTTAGAGCAAGAAGCCATACTCAATATTTCAAACAATACTCCATGCATAATGTATAAAAATGCCAAGCATGTCCTTTCGATTCTGAATTTGTTCTACGATAGCAGGAAGAAAAGGTCTAAGTGACTTTGAAAGATGGTTCATTGCTGGAGACCAGGCAGCAGGACCTTCAGTCACAAAGACTGATCAGCTGGACAATGTATCAATATGAACATTGCCTAACTGCCATTTACATTCAGATCTATGGGAAATATGTCATTAAATAGAGTTAGAAACTATGACTGGCACTGAAAATTAAATGCCTGTGCATTAGTACATAGGAAAACAGAAGAGCAGCTCTTCCAATAATAGTCCATCACCAGTTCCATAAAGACAGATATTGATATCAGGGTTACAATGGATAATCCCAGCATTATAGCAAGCAAATATGGCAAGAGATCATGCCTGAACCTTTGACCCCTCCAGTGAGGTGATTTGGTGTCTCTGTTATGTTTAGAGGTAAGGGTCATTGCAAATCAAATCAATCCTATGACATGAAACATTGTTATCCCAATGGAAGAGGTCTCTTTCATAATGACAGTGCCTCCATCCATGGGACACAAGGGCTCACTGAATGGTTTGATATGTATTAAAATCATGTGAATCATAATTGCAGTCACTAGATCCTCCCAGCTGAACATCTATGGGAGATTTTGGATCAACATTTTAGACACTGCTCTCCACCCCCATCATCAAAAAAACCATATTAGTGAATATGTTTTGGATGAATGATGTGCCATCATTGCAATAGAATACTGCACACAAGAAGAATCAATGCCAAGACACACTGAAGCCATCTTTGCAGCACATTGTGGCCCACAGCCTCACTAGTTTGTATGGCTGCAATCTTGGCCAGGTCTCCCTTGATCTCAATGGGACTTCCTGGTTAAATAAATGTAGTAATAATAATAATAATAATAATAAAGACAGTTTATGCTAGTTTTCTTTTAATGTGTAACTGAAATAATGCAAAAGTGGCATTGCTGAGAAAGTGAAGCTCTTCAACACTGGAGAACCTAAGAAAAATGAGCTCATTTTGATGCCATTAAGCACACTATGGTGATATTAACCCAAACATTTCTAACATTCACATAGCTGGATACTGTAATGACAAATTATTATTATTTGTGTCACATGTAACACAGTAATACATCTGTGTAATCAGCAGCTAGCACCATGGAAGATGTACACAGCAATAGGTTACTCACATTTCCAATAGCCAGAAGTGCTTTGTCAAAGAACAGGATCATCCCGAAGAAGAGGAAAAACACACCGAAGCCTGTTAAACCCATTCCAATCTCTGCAGGACACACACAAACACGGAAATGTTAAATGAGTCTGACACTTAGATCATAAGATAAAATGAAGAGATAATGTATAGTTTCACGTTTTTTCCACGTCGAGAGCAGCCCAACTTGTTTTTATCTTGTTAAGGACACAATGGCAGTCAAGTTATGCTCTGCATGTCACAATCTAATCCTGCATATAGTCATACTTCTAACGGAATTATTTAAAATTACACCATGGAAACAAGGAAGCCAGGAAAGTCTGTAATAAGAATTACAATGGGGCTTCGACAGGAGCTCCGCTGCTCACTCTAAATACTAAAGTTGTTAGAGCTTTTGAGAAATGTAGTAAGACGTTACTCTGAATATATGGCCTTTGTAGGGGCTACAGCAGCTATTATTAAGGGGTAAGCTGCTGGTTATTTCTGCCACTGTATGCCATGAGAGACAAATGAAAGCTAAGTTTCCCAGTACTGACAGTGCTAGTTAGCCAGGTGCTGCAGCTCAAACAAAGTAGGGTTAACTGAGACGGCAGGAACCTACGGATACACTCGAAAAACACAGCTCTTACTCTGAGAGTCCGTTAGTGAAATCATCTTGAATATTTAGTTGGAAGGGAAAGACGCAGACGAAAAGCTCTATTGAATGTTATCAAAATAATTTGGATGACAGCTGCCACTGCAGCAACAGCCACGTCTTCCGGAAACCCACCTTCTCTCGTTGACATCTTCCGGAACAGCGTCCATGTCGGGTTCAAGGTGGCAACTGTCGTTCATTAAGGTTATAGTTAATAATCTTACCTTCTGCACCAGGACACATATACCTGGTGCAGAAGGTATATCTATCCTACTGTATTATAACACAATCTCTTGACTGCACATGACACGAATATCTAGTAAAATAGTGGAACACAACAACTGATTTTCTCATCTTGAATGTACCATATGTGCAGAGTCGTTTATCGCCTGCGTTTGGTTTGTCAGGCAAACAATGTTGAGATGTGTAATCGCCTGATTGTTTTGATTTAACTCTGACTTTCCAGTTTACCTATTAAACGCCGATTTTATACATTTAATATGTGAAATACATTAAAATTAGTTATAGTTGATAAATTATGTAAATCCTCCAGAAGGAGGAGGCATTTGCAGACTGCCTGTCAGATTAAGCTCGGGGAAAAAATGTCCTAAATATTCCCTGCCGTGTCTGCTTTGGAGTTTTCTTTTTTCGCTCCGCGGTTTGTCTGCTAGAGTAACTGTGAAGTTGAACCAGTGTGAAGACGTGGTCGTGGATACAGTTGTTTACTGGTTAGTCAGTTGAATTTTGTGCTTTTTCAGAGTGTTGTCATAGAGGTTAATTTCATCCTGAAGACACATTTGAAAGTTACTGAAGTAACGACGCTGGCCCCTTTTAGCTAGTGGACACGGCAGTGAGTGACTCAACATCTCGCTCCAGGGTCCTGCTGCTGATTACGGAAACAAGCTAGCAGTTAGCTACTATGTGATGAAACAGGTGCACCGCTTTAGAGTCTTTCATATGTTAAGATTCATTAAGCCTAGCCAGCGTTAAGTTAATGGAACAAGAATTTCACGTCCTTGGCTAAGTGTAGGTAACCTGGATCGCAGTTACTTGAGCTATAGTTCTGATTCTGAGCTTTTAATGAAATTAAGAGGTAAACTGTCTGCTTTAGAAATGAAAATAAGAACGTTTCCCTGAATTTTAACACGTGTAATAAATTAGCAGTAAAAAAAGAAATAGAAATACTCTATAATGTGAATGTAACAAAACTCTAACTTCTGGTATTCACTCACAGAAATAAATAGAAACAAAGTGGTCTTAACACCACTGATAGAAATGCAGTCAGGTGTGTCTTTAAATTCAGATATCTCATTGCAAATACAAATTAAACATAACAGCACTGATAAAACCCGACCTGTTTTCTGTCATACATATGATCATACAGAATCATATGAACTTGACAATCTTTTATACTGTATGTCTGTGACAGGCTGAAGACTGACTTCTTTCTCAGCACATCACACTGGGAAATATGAATACTGGTGAGTGTTTCTATGGAAATATTTTGCCAATTAACTGTTTGTATAAGCTTTATTTGCACAAAAAATGAGCAAACGGCCATTAAAGACCAACTAATGACCAATTCCGAGATGTAAACATGTCATAGGCTTGTGTGCGGTATTCCTGCATTTGTTTTGTATTGGTGAGAATGTTGTTAACATAGGGACTGAGGAAGACAACACTGCCACAACTCCAGAGGGAGGTGAAGGAATCAGATCATTAACTGTGGTGGTGTGATCCTCAGGGCACTTGTAACTGTGTAGGTGTGAGACCTGACTGTCTTCTCTGTTCACTCTAACGACACCAGTCCACTGAGAGAACTTTCTGTCACTGTGATCTGTGACAGAAACCGATAGGACATTTGTATCACAGATTTGGTCTTGATTTCAGAACTGTTATACCCATATACAGTGCATCCGGAAAGTATTCACGTGTTCCACATTTTGTCCTGTTACAGCCTTATTTCAAATTGTATTAAATTCATTTTTCACCTCAAAATTCTACACATAATACCCCATAATGACAAAGTGAAAAAAGTTTCCTTGAAAGTCTTTTAAATTTATTAAAAATCAAAAACAAAAATATTACATGTACATAAGTATTCACAGCTTTTGCCATGACATTCAAAATTGAGCTCAGGTCCATCCTGTTTCCACTGATTATCTGTCAGATGTTTCTACAACTTGATTGGAGTCCACCTGTGGTAGATTCAGTTGATTGAACATGATTTGGAAAGGCACGCACATGTCCATATAAGGTCCCATAGTTGACAGTGCATGTCAGAGCATAAACCAAACCATGAAGTCCAAGGAATTGTTTGCAGACCTCTGAGACAGGATTGTATCGAGGCACAGATCTGGGGAAGGGTACAGAAATATTTCTGCAGCATTGAAGGTCCCAGTGAGCACAGTGGCCTCCATCTTCCGTAAGTGGAAGAAGTTTGGAACACCAGGACTCATTTTAGAGCTGGCCGCCCAGCCAATCTGAGCGATCGGGGTAGAAGGGCCTTAGTCAGGGAGTGTCTTGACGCATTCTCAATAATCCAGGTAAAGAATCCCAGAAAGCTGAATCTGTTCATCTGGACGTAGCGTTTTCGGTGGGAGAAACGTTTCATCACCAACTGGTAACTTCTTCAGTCTCAGCTGACTGCAGGTTTCCCCAACCCTTGTAAACAGTACATTTCCATAATGACCAAAACCAGCACCACTGACTAACAATGGGCTGTGAGGTCAGTTTCATGATCATTAGTATGCAAATTGTCATGACCATTGATCAATGGCCATGAGTACCATTCACAGAGAGTTGGGGAATGGCTGCAATCACAGCATTGAGAAAATGCGTCTCAGCTGTTCTGATACTCCTGACAGCTTTCTGGGCTTAGTCAGGGAGGTGACCAAGAACCCAATGGTCACTCTGACAGAGCTCCAGTGTTGCTCTGGAGAGAGAAAACGAGAGAGAGAGAGAGAGAGAGAGAGAGAGGAGAACCTTCCAGAAGGACAACCATTTCTGTAGCAACTCTACCAATCAAGCCTGTATGGTAGAGTGGCCAGATGGAAGCAACTCCTCAGTAAAAGGCCGCCTGGAGTTTGCCAAAATGCGCCTGAAGGATTCTGAGAACATGAGAAACAAAATTCTCTGGTCTGATGAAACACAAATTGAACTAGTCTAAGGGTTTGAAAGAAGGCAACTGGACTTCTTTAAGTTGTTTGAAGACGTTTCACCTTTCATCCAAAAGGCTTCTTCAGTTCTAAAACCAAAAGGTGGAGAGTCCCAGGTATTTAAACCCCTAGTGGGGGCTGTCTCTCGGGAGGTGGTCATTAAAGCACTATTGATCATGTGAGTCCTTTGATCATGTGAGTGATTAACCCACTATTGATCATGTGAGTCATCACATGATCCAGTCACCTGATCTCAACCCAACAGAGCAACAACAAGACAAAACTGAAGACAGAAAGCATTTGGTGATCTCCATGGGTTCCATACTTCATCCAAGTATTAAGAACATTCTTTATATTTAAAATTATGCTTTTGAGCCTCTGGAAATTCACCATCATGAGTTTGTGTATATCTGATACCAATCTTATTGATGTATCTTGTTTTTGTACTTTATTTATTTGTTCGAAACAATCTATCTATCTATCTAAAATGGGGGACTATGCATAAAAATGGCTGTAATTCCTAAACAGTTACTGCAATGTGGTGTTGTACAGAAGCAAAGTTACAAAAACTGTGTTACTGACCAAAAAAATATGGACCCGACTGCATGTCACTAATATCTTACACTGCATGGGATTGACTGAGACCAGGACTTTGTGATCTATACCAGTACTTTAGATTGAGGATGACCAAGTTGCCTGTGCACAGCATGCTGGTACATGACAGTTGGAAGTGTACAAAACTTGCCTGGTTAAAAAAAAAAAACATCAGTAGAAATGATTAAAATATGTAAATTCCAAGTTGTAAATAACACAGTTTGAAAATACCATGTTTTGTTTTATTAACTGTAACATTTATTATACATAAAACAAAGGAAATGAACAATAAAGGTCTCTGCAGTTAGGTAAATGAAAGCTCAGCCACTTTGTGGGAATATGCATTAGCAAGATTATTGGAGAATAGCCAACCAGCTGTCAAGTCTTAATTATTCTCAGTAAATGCCTTATATATGTGTAGATTTGTGCACCTTGCTGTAATTATGAAGTCGCACACTTGTAAGCAAAATACTAATGGGTTATTATTCTCCAATGTCTTTATTATAAACACACAGGGTGGAACAGTTGAATGGGTCCATTGTAAAGTCAGTTTTAACCAAACAGTGTGTTTGCCCATGAGGGCGAAAACGGTGCATTGGGGTTATGTATCCTTTCCGCCCTCTGGGACAGTCATCTGTGGCCTCTCTCCCCACCGATCCAATTAAGACAGTAATTCAAGAGCATTTGAGTCAGCCATCACACTGTCACTTACTGCTGCCCCAAACTGTGGTCACACAGGTTAAATCATTCACACACACACATTGTGAGAAACTCATGCAATCAGTTAGAGACAGACTCACACACAGCCTCTTTGACCCGCTGGTGATTATGCAGATTATGTGTTAATATGTATGTGTGTATGTGTGTTTGTGTGTGCGCAGGCACGGGTTCCCCTCCATTTCACTAATTGCTCAGAAAAGTAGATAAGACTGTAATTACAGCTCTTGTCTAAGAAAGAGCTGGTGGTGTCAGTCTTCTTCACGGCTGCTATAAATTGCTGCTCGTCACCTCTTTTCAATCCAACGCCATCGTATAGAAAACTAAATGTATAGACTGTTTAAAGAAAATGGGCTTTTGTCTCCTCCTCCTTCCATTCAGCTGATTGAGACGTTTTACGAGTCTTGCGTTGCACATGAGCGAGACGGTAAATCGCTCACTGTTCTGAAACTTTCAATCACATGACATGTTCTTGAATAGCAGATGGATGAACATTTGTCAATAGCCAAATCATGATTAGTTTTAGCCTTTCTGTCTGTTTTAGCTTAAAGATTTCACAGCTGATGTTTCTTTTCAACCTCAAATTGAACACACAACCCAGTAATCAAATCCCAAATTATATATTTATATTTCTTGATTTTCTGTCTGGCTGGGCTCTTTCTTGTCTGTGAAGTAACTTTACAAAACTTATGCTAGGAGATTAATGAGGTATATAATAGAAATCTTCCTGTTTTCCTGTTGAGGTGCCTTATTAGACTTAATAGGGTACCTCAACAGAATTATAAACTAGAATTATGTAGCAGGTATTGACATGACGTGCCTTCCTTTTTTGTAGCTTGTTGACAATTTTAGTCATTTGTTCTGTTAAGTGAGTAAAATTATTATATCTGAATGAGTCTTGGTTCTCATTGTGATCATATTGGAGGTATGACATTAACGGGGTTATTCTTTTTTGTGATCATCTGCCTAAATCGGTGTCTTGATTGCTCAAAATCTCAGCCACTCTGAGTTATCTCAACAGCTGATGGAGAACACAGTTTGGCTTTGACTATCTGATTTTTGTGCTGTCAACACACCAGTGGAGGCTTCTCTTGATTATCAATCAGAGAAAACCAAAAATGAACAACACAGCTTTCACGCTGCATGAGCAAAGTCAGACTTTGTGTTTATTTCAGTGTGACGATTACCATTTCTTTATCATTTGAGTTTAGGATTCTGCTAGACACCTGACTAACTGTTAATGCTACCGTCACACTAGGGAAAGCAGTGGCTGGAGACCGTGGCACAACCAAAATTATTGTGATTTTGTGCAATGAACTTGCAATCTTGTTGCCTTTGAAATGTTTGCGTCAAAGACGGGGACCAGGTTTGCAATGACTCGCAGTCCGTTGCTGTCTTTAAAGTGACTTTGGTGTATCAAGACAGCGATAAAATGGTGAGTGAGTCTGCTATCAGTTTGCATTTGAATGGGGTCAAGTTGGCAATTACATGCAAAGTAATCAATCGACAAAAATCGCAAATTTCAATTAAACAGAAATTCATATTGACTACTTACATTCAGAGTCCAGCCACAACCTCATAGATTTGAAACAGAAATTCCTCCACAGATAGTGACATAGTTACTGCAGGATGGCGATTTAACTGCAGAATGACATAGGTGCTTCGGAACCTTGCAACCAGAACACAACCAGTTGGCAGCCGGTTGAGTTCAGTCCCTATTACAAAGAGACTTGTTGTGCCCATCGACGGGGACTGACTCAGATTGATTGCGACATGTTGGCAATCTGTCTGCATTTATAAATTTGACAGCAATTATTTGAAAACCTGTCAGAGAGTGATTGGAGTCAGTCTGACTCAGACTGAGATTGTTTGGAGACAGGTTGCCTCCCACTAGGTGACCTGCACAATCGCCTTGCAACTGAGAGGTTGGGGGTGTTGCACGCTCAGTCTGTGGGTAGCAAGTACTTGCAATCAGTCACCAAATGTGAAAAAAAACATTCAATACAACCACTGATTTTTTTTTTTTTTTTTTCCTAGTTCCAAGGAGGTTGCCGTCAAGTTTTCACACTGGTGTGACTGAACCATAAGGTGTTTTAACTGCATCCCATTTGAGCCAAAACTGGGATACGATGTTTACATGCACAGCACATAAAACTCCAAATGCCTGGTCTTAACCAGAAAACTAGTGTGCATGTAAAACTAAAGTCAAAGAAAAGAGTGGAGTAAAATAAAGATGTATCTTAAGTCAACTTCAGTGGCAATGCAGAATATGAGAGACGTCTACATTTTTATAGTAATGATTTTTTTGTGTATTGTTTCAGTTGACAAACTTATATCTTGAAATGTTTACCTTTCTTTTACATAAATGCCTCCTAAATACAACAGCCAGCCACAGTAAGATGTCAGGAATCCTTTGGGTCCTAATAGTTGTATTTTTGGGGCCTCCGTGGATCAGGCTTTTCTAACACATCCTCAATGTGGTGTGATGGGAATGTGCTTGGTCTGCACCGATGTTTAGTTGTGCGGTATGTGTCAGATTAAAGTCCACATGAATGCCACAGCCCAGGGTTTCCTTGCAAGGGATTGCTTTGTAAGGAGGTGATCAGAGCTATTCACAACCCTTGACAGTGGTTTTAATGTTGTGGCTGAGCAGTATGACGTTCTCTATGACAGCAGGAGCTGTCCTTGGTGCTGAAGTCACTACTCTAAACAGGGCTTGCCTAAAAAAAACACACATGCTGTACTGTGTGTTGTTGTCCCTTTATCATAAAGGCTCATAGATACACACATAGACATACTTTATATAACCCCAATTTTTGCCACTCCTGACTTACATCACAGTATTACTCAATCCATTATACACTTGGTACACACTGGTACACTTGACAAGACGCCAAATCCCAGAACAGGCAGTCTTTCTAGAGAGCAATTTCAGCCCGCTGTGGGAGTAGATTTCAGCTGAGTGTAATCCATGTTTTGGTCTGACTTGTGGATGTTTCACAGGGGAGCAAAGATACCTACTTTTGTTCCAAACCTGGCAAACAGTCAACCCTGATTGTTTTCCTTTCCCACTACTGTCACATCTTATCTGGTCGACTGCTGTATCCCATAAAGGTGTAAACTCCAATGCACAATAATACACACAAAAAAAAAGCCTGCTGGATTTCAAAACCAATCAAGTAAAGAAAGACCGTACTGATGCCTTTTAATTTCCATTTCACAGTGGCCTTTGTCTTTCAGTAGAACAAGATTAAAACAAAGTGAAACACAGTGTGAAGGAAGCTTTATGCGTGTGTGAGTGTCTGCTTAAATGATGGCGACAGATAAAAAGAGCTTAAGAGGCAGTTTGTGGGAGAAAACAGCAGGTGACAGGGGCTAGAAGGTACCCGCCTGCCGAGAGGAACCATTTGTAGTGGGCAAGAGCAGCGTGAGACCATATTTCTGCACTTGTTTTCCTGCACTTGTTTTTGAAAAACACCACTTGTCTCAATGAAGAATACAATTGTAGAAGGAACTGGATGTCCACTCATGTTGACAAATGCACATTTATGCACTGTGGAGGCTCTCATGCACCCACACGCACAGCGGGAGGAGCGATTTCAGTGATGACCACACGCCACACACAGATGCATTCATAGGCAGGAGGGGCTCCGAATGATCCATCAGTGGGAGTGGTTGGAGTGCGCATCAGACAAGCGAAATGACAAAGGCATCTCAGACAGATGAATCAGCCCAGCCGCTGTGAAAGGAGCGTGAAAGAGATGTTCACATTCATCCATCCATCCTCGTCAGCAGCCACCCCGGCTGTCCCCCAACCTGGCCTGACACGTTCACCCACACATACACACACAATCATATTTTTACAAGTGAGACATGCACTCACATAGGGGATGCTCAGTCAGTCACATGCACATGCATTCTGCATCCATACAGAGCCACACACAGACGTTCTCTCTATAGACACCGTCAGGGGAGTAGAGGAGTTAGCCACATCTTGTTGACATTTTCATAGGCACTAGGAGTAATTTATGTAAGGTTAGCTTGCTCCCAGTGCACTGGGCCAGAACACAGTAAAAGCAAACAGAGGGAGAAAGAGAACAAATTGCTTTTTTAAATTGCTCAGACAAGGGGTGCTCTTTTTGCTCTATTAGGACAAAGTGCAAACACTGCTACAAAGCAGGGGGGCAAACTACAGGACTGTGACTAAATCTAATAGAAATACCACTTGCTAATGCTGATACCAGTGGGCATCTGCATGTGACCACGTTGATCTGGATGGGAAAAAAATGATCTTGTGAGCAAACCACAGCTAGCATCAACCTTGAAGGTAGTCTATTTTCAGCCCGCATAGTGTGGCTCGACTTGGACTCATGAGGGATGAAGCTGGGAATAATCTAAAAATATCCCAAGCAGCATATGTTCCACTTGCTTTTTTGCAAATGTATTTTATTATTCTCATGTTAAAGCAATGAATAGGAATCAAAGACTTTTCATGGCTTTGCACTCTCTGACAAGAGACATTTGCAAAATATAGTACAGTGAAGAGGAGAAAATTTCTATAGTTTGTTATTTCAGTGAGGCTGCATTTTCAAAACTCATCTTATGTCCTCCAAACAACCAAGTGCATCCTAATTGGATGTAAATTTGATTATTTCATAAGCTTAATTTATTCGGAGCACACCCACCTGAATATGTTCTTGTGTGTGTGCTACATATTCTCTTGACCCCATGCTGTAAACACGTTGTTTAACTTCTAATTAACAGTTACCAAAATATTCTATTCCCTCATTAGAGAAAGGCGTAGTTGTAAATAATTACAGAATTATACTTAACAAGGTGACACTGCGGCTTCACAGCAAGAAGGTCCTAGTCGGCTGAGGCCTTTCTGTGTGGAGTTTTCCTTGTGTCTCTGTAGGTTCTCTCTGGGTACTCCCACTTCCTTCCACTGTCCAAAGACATACATGTCAGGTTGACTGGTAATTCTAAAATTGGCCGATGGTGTGAATGGTTGTCTGTCTCTATGTGTTATCCCTGTGATACTTTGGCTACCTGTCCAGGGTGTAACCCATCTGTCCTATGACAGCTGGGATAGGCTCCAGCCCAACCACAACCCTGAATTGGATAAGCAAACATGAAAGGAAGGAAGGATGGATGGATGATACTTAACATAGTGTAGAGATAGTAATGTGCTCTTTATGCGTGTCATTTCACTCTTATCAGTGGCTTACAATTAGACTTCTAGGAAACTGATGAAACATCAATAATACATGGAAACATAAGGTTATAATTTAATTTGCTAAGGAATATTTTGCCATATATATTGTGGCCGATATAGGATTTTTGAGACCGATACTGATACCGATACTTGCTGACTTAAGAATCTGATATATTGTTCGATATTGTTTTTCTTGCAGACACAAAACATAAACAGATTTTTCTAACATTTTTTTATGTGTAGTTATTTGTGAGTCCTTAATAAGGTGATATGACTGCTGTTTAAAAATAATCTTGTTTTATTGTCAGAATAATTTGTGGATTACTCGTTCATGCTCTGTTGGACTCTGCTCGGTTTGGCTGGTTGTTGTTTTGTGGCTTTCAAAACTCATGTTGCCATCAGGGAAGTTGCAAAGTGCCGTGGGTGGACAAACTATGCAACATCAACACTGTTGATGAACATCATCAGCTGTTATAAACGCTGATACCAATATATCAGCAAGTAGCTAATACTAGCCAATATATTGGCCCCATGGAGATATCAGTCGGGCTCTAGTATTATGTACTGTGAAATACATTTTTGGTACAATAAAAAAAATAGCATAACATTGGTTCTGGTAGGCCACAGAGTCGAGCTCAGCCAGCAGTCCTGGCAGATCAGCTGATTTCCATGCCAGCCCATATCAGCTGATGACTCAGCTGATACTTTTCTGTGCATACTTATTAAGATCCTTTAGCCTGCATACAGATGCTGCTGCTTTGCAACCCACCTCCATCACAATGTTTCCATGTTATTTCTTAATGTCATGTTGACATTAATGCCTTCTCTGTACTATGAGAGGATATTGCTGCTGCTTTCCCCCCCTTCAGGCTTTCTCCAATCCTATTTTGACTCAAGTTGTCACAGCACAAATTAGGCTCAAGTTATAGGTCCAGTAAAATATCACACAAAGTTCAAATGGGATCTTTTTCTTGGTAGCATGATAGTGCTCAGCCAATGCCATGGATATCAATCATCCATATACAATATCTTGTGAAAAGAAGTCACAGGGGTTTATTGCCTGAGGACGTTAAATAACATATTTTCACAAACTTCTAAACATCTTGTGCTGCTAAGATATATCAAGCTAAAACTGGAGCTGGAGGAAGGGTCATAATGACCAAAATAGAAGGAGATCCTCTTGAGAGAGGGGGAGTGAGAGCAGAAATGACACCAGAACTGAAATATTCATGGGGACACTTCTCATGTTCATTCATGTTTTGCTTGCTCTGCTGGATTTCTGTAGTTCTTATTTCATCTGATAAGGGACACTGTAAAGGAGAGGTCGCGGGCTTAATCAGATTTTACTTTTATGTTTGCTGAGCTGGTGCATCCGAATAATAAATCTTTTAAAATTATAGCACACCTCGACATTGAGATTACTGGAGTTGTCTTAATATTCTAGAACATGCGCTACAACTGGTAGCAGCAAAGTCTGGTAGCTCTGATCTTTTTACTTTATTTTTGTTGTATTTAGTTGTATTTTTATCAATTTTTTTGTCAAGTACTGATGGATACTTCTGTGGGAAGAGGAGTTTCCTCAAGAGAGGAGCTTTTTTTCGTTGAAATGGAGCGGTTCTGGAAGATGCCACCCTATTCCAGCTGGGATGGAGAGGTGTTTTCATGGTTGTCGTGCTGGTGCAGAGGTGGAGGCTTGGAGGTGGAGATGTGGGCCCTTTCTGCCAACGGTCTTCATGGGAGATGTCAACTCTCTGCCCGGCAGGGATGATGAGCTGGAGATACTGGTGAAGACTCAGAAAGTATACCTTGGACGGAGATGCTCAAGCTGGTGGCAGGAAAGAAGGCAACAGCTGAAGCTCCATGTGAAGTTCTCCATGGAACTGTTGCTAG
>VUQS01073043.1:0-12886 GCA_015108495.1 Heterochromis multidens
ACAGTGTGTCTGCTAGCTAAAGGTCATGAAACCTCTGCTTCAATTCTGGATTTAACAGGGAGCCAATGAAGAGAAGCCAATATGGGAGAAATATGCTCTCTCTTTCTAGTCCCTGTCAGTACTCTCGCTGCAGCATTTTGGATCATTTGAAGGTTTTTCAGAGAGTTTTTAGAACAGCCTGATAATAATGAATTACAGTAGTCCAGCCTAGAAGTAATAAATGCATGAACTAATTTTTCAGCATCACTCTGACACAGGATGTTTCTAATTTTAGCAATATTGGACAAATGCAAGAAAGCAGTCCTACATATTTGTTTAATATGCGCATTGAAGGACATATCCTGGTCAAAAATGACTCCAAAATTCCTCACAGTGTTACTGGAGGCCAATGGAATAGGACTCCGGTTCTATTTTGTGGGTTTTCTCTCTGAACTGGGGCCATGATTAAGAGGGACGGCCGGGGGCGTTCGTATTGTGCCGCTAGAGGTGAAATTCTTGGACACGCGCAAGACGGATGAAAGCGAAAGCATTTACCAAGAATGTTTTCATTAATCAAGAACGAAAGTCAGAGGTTTGAAGACGATCAGATACCGTCGTAGTTCCGACCATAAACGATGCCAACAAGCGATCCGGCTGCGTTATTTCCATGACCATCCGGGCAGCGTCTAGGATACCAAAGTCTTTGGGTTCCGGGGGGAGTATGGTTGCAAAGCTGAAGCTTAAAGGAATTGATGAAGGGCACCACCAGGAGTGGAGCCTGCGGCTTAATTTGACTCAACACGGGAAACCTCGCCCAGACACGGATAGGATTGACAGATTGATAGCTCTTTCTCGATTCTGTGGGTGGTGGTGCATGGCCATTCTTAGTTGCTGGAGCGATTTGTCTGGTTAATTCCAATAATGAAAGAAACTCCGACATGCTAACTAGGTACTAGTTACAACAGGCACCAACCACCTTGCAGCCGCAGCTCACTGTAGCAGCCTCGGCAATGGAGGTGCAGAACATGGTCCATTTGGATTCAATGTCCCCAGGCTCCCTCAGAATGCTGTTGAAGCTCTGTCAGAGGGGGGAGTTGAAGATCCCATGGACTAGGGCCTCTGCGAGGTGTTCCCAGCGAACCCTCACTATACGTAAAGGCGCACCAGATCTGTCCACCATCCTCCCCCGCCACCTGATCCAACTCACCACCAGGTGGTGATCAGTTAACAGCTCAGCCCCTCTCTTCACCCGAGTGTCCACAACATACAGCCGCAGATCAATTACAAAATCAATTTTCGACCTGCAATGGACACTTATGGACACCCTTATGTTTGAACATGGTGTTAGTTATGGACAAACTGTGGTTTGCACAGAAGTAAATAGACTGATTCTTATATAGTGCTTTTCTACTCTCCCGGAGTACTCAAAGCGCTTTAACAACATGCCTCATTCACCCATTCGCACAAGCACTTTTTTCTATGCTTTTAAGTGCTTTTTCTAAAAATTTTTACACATTCACACTCTGATGGATGCATCGGAGAGAAACTTTGGCATGCAGACTGGAGCAGCCAGGGATCGAACCACCAACCTTCCGATTAGTCAGTGACCTGCTATACCTCCTGCGCTACAGCCACCCTGAAGTCCAGTAACAACACAGCTCAGCTCATGTTCAGATCAGGCAGGCCGTTCCTCTCAATCACGCCCCCCCCAGTCTCACTGTTGTTGCCCACTGAGCACTGAGGTCTCCCAGTAAGACAGCAGTCTCCAGGTGGAGCACCCTCAAGTACCCCACCCAGGGACTCCAAGGAGGCTGGATACTCTGAACGTTTGGTGTATAAGCGCAGGTGACACTCAGGACCCGTTCCTCGACCCGAAGGCGCAGGGAACCAACCCTCTCGCCCACCAGGAAAAATTCCAACGTACAGGCAGCAAGCTGAGGGGATACCAGGATACCCACTGCAGCCCACCGCCTCTCACCGAGGGCAGCTCCAGAATGGAACAGAGTCCAGCCCCTCTCCAGGAGACTGTTTCCAGAGCCCAAGCCGTGCATTGAGGTTAGCCCGACTATATCTAGTTGGTACCTCTCAACCTCACGCACTAGCTCAGGCTCTTTGTCCAGCCTCGATAGTCAGGGATCAGTCAGGGATCGGTCCGCCAGGGTCTCCGCCCTTGGCCACCTCCCAACACACACTGCACCTGACCCCTGCAGCACCTCCTGCAGGTGGTGGGCCTACAGGATGGCGGTCCCATGTCTCCTGTTCGGGCTGCGCCTGGTCAGGCCCCATGGGCTAAGGCCCGGCCACCAGGTGCTCTACCTCGAGCACTCTCCCCAGGCTTGGCTCCAAGGCGGGGCCCCGGTAACCCTATTCTGGGCAGGGTGAACTGTTGCCTTAGTCTTAAAGGGTCTTCTGAATCGCTCTTTGTCTGGTCCCTCACCCAGGACCAATTTGCCATGGGAGACCCTAGCGGGGTCAAAAGCCCCCCAACAACATAGCCCCTGGGATCCTTGGGACACACAGACCCCTCCACCACAATACGGTTGCGATTCACTGAGTTTTATTAGCAGTTCTACACAAATTTGGATTTGGTTCATTCTTCATAGATTGGCGAGAAACACTATACAGCTCTCCAAATGCATGTGTTAGGACAAACAATCTTACTTCCCAAATCATCAGTTTACAAATGGGCACAAGGCAGGGCTGTCTGCTTTCCTCCTCGCTTTTTGTTATTTTCATTGACCCACTAGCAGCAGCAATCCAACAAAATGTAGATATTAAAGGAATTCAAACTAAAAATACAGACCATAAGATAAGACTATATGCCAATGATGTATTACTTTTCCTTGGGAACTCACAAACCTCTCTTCTGAAGACGATCACACTTATAGATAAGTTCTCGTGTATATCAGAATACTCTGTCAGCTGGAGTAAATCGACAGTCTTGCCTTTTAATTGTGACTTTCAGAACTCATCCCTACCAACTGAACTTAGAAATGCCTACATGGGTAACAGAATTTTTAAATCTCTGTACCCCCAAATTGTTATCAAAAATATATGAGCTTTTACAAAAAATTGATTGATTCAATTTCCCTTTCAATTGCAAAATGGGAGCGAGATCTTTCCAGCCACCCAGACCAAAACTTCTGGACACAAATATGTTCAAACACCTTCAACATGACTAAAAGCCCCAACTTACAACTTATACATTACAGAACTCTCCATAGAACACACTATACAGCACAAAGGATGTTCCAAATGGGCGTTACACACTCAAACATATGCACCCAGAGGCAACTCGGCTGATAACTATATGCATGCTATATGGTCTTGTACGCCTATTCAGAGATTCTGGCAGAGGATATGCGAAGACCTGTCTACATGGTTTAATTGCTGTATCCCAATCTCACCCAAATTATGCATTTTAGGTGACGTAAGCGAATTACCTATGGAAGCAAACACATCACACATAGTTCCTACCGCCTTATGCATCACTAAGAAAACTATCCTCATGAATTGGAAATCAAAAAATGATTTGTGTGTTACTCAATATAGAACTTTACTTGTAGACCTGTCTGGAGAGAATGTCTGCCTCCTCTTAAAACCAAATGGGTGTATTTGACTCTCTTGCCTTGCGGTCTTGGGGTGTAGGGTCTGGGGTGCTTGCGGTGGTGGGATCTGGGACCCTGGTGCCCGGGGTCACTGTGCTCATGTCACATCTGTCCTCTTAATTTTAACAGCATCTCCTGTTTACACACAGTCATACAACCTTTTCACCTCATACATGCACACAGGCACCACATACAACACATACACCCAACATATCACTTCCAACACTGATGAGTGGGGGAGGGGATTGGGCAGGTTCCTGCACCCAGCACGTCCTGGGGTCGCTGCTGGCTCGCGCCCGGTGGGGGGGGTTCATTCGCCTGCACTTCAGAGGGGGGCTGATGGGGGATGGGTGTGTGTCTTTGTGTGTCTTTGTGTTGTTGATGTGTGGGGGTGGGGGTGTGAATGAGTGGTCTGCATGTGAGTTTATATAAGTGTATGTGGTTTGTATGTGCACGTGTGTGTTTGTGTGTGGCTGCGCCTGGGTCTGGGGCTTGCTGACCCTTAACCCCTGTGGACAAGATCAAGGAGGGTGGCGTTGCCCCTCCCTACTGCTCCCCACTGGACTTTGCTGCCCTTCCCTGGGATGCGGGTACTTCAGGTTCCGGGACACATGGCTGGATGTTCTGGCGTGGCTGTTGGCCTGCTCCCTTGGAGGTTGTGATCTGGGGTGGCTCTTGCCTCTTCGGTGTAGGGTGTGGGCTCGGCTGGGTGTCGGGTGGTTCTCGGGCGCCTGGGGCCCTGGGGCCCTGATCTCAGCTCACGCTGGGATGGACGGCCTATAGCGGGGTGGTCTACCTGTTGCTTCTGGTCTTTTCAAAAGGGGTGCCCTTCACTACCTATGCTCTTCCTGTTGTGCTTTGTTTTCTTTTAATTGACTTGGAATTATAAGATTGATTATGTGAACCTGCTAATAAAGGTATAGTGTAAATTGAAGCCACATATGTCAGTGCAGTATGTCTCTGTTGTGTTTCAGTGAGGCCAACAGTGATTGAAACAGCTGTATATGTCAACAGCATTGGACCAGTGGACCCCATCAACATGGTAAGCCTGCCTCTGAACATGCATGCAAGTGTCCTTACATTTCCTTATGCAGGATTAGGAAAATTATTAGGATTGTTTATCTAGGGCTATTTAATGTCTGTACAAAGCTTAAGGTCAAGGTTTCACCAGAGTCATTGAAAAGCATTTAAACAAACTTATGTCACCCAAGATTTCAGTGAACAATTTATAAGAGAAGTGATAATACATCATGCTGAGGAGAAAATGAATATATGAATCAAATACATTCTAGAGGTGGCAAAAGCAAATGCTTCTACTAACAGTTTAAAGGTTTTTCTAATAGTCAGTTTTAATTTGCATAGATTTCCCAACTCTGTTGCAGGAATACACAATTGACATCTTCTTTGCCCAGACATGGTATGATAGCCGTCTGAAGTTCAATAGCTCAATGAAGCTGCTCATGCTCAACAGTAACATGGTAGGCAAAATCTGGATTCCCGACACATTCTTCCGGAATTCCCGAAAATCAAACGCCCACTGGATCACTACTCCCAACCGCCTCCTTAGGCTGTGGAGCAATGGGAGAGTCATGTACACATTAAGGTAGGACAATTTTGTAGCCAGTTTGCAAACCTTTTTAATTAAAAGTATTTGTCATTTATGCTGCTTTAGTGTGTACATCTGTCTTTTTTGTCATGTAGTTCTCTTTTAAGTGAACCCAGTTTGTCAAAGCATGACCTGATAGTCATTATTTTTTTGTATTTATGGTCTTAAATACAAAGAGAAAATAAAGTGCCTTTACTATTATTAGGGAGGGAAAAACAATTCTGAGATATGATTTTTCTCTGTCATAATTCTGTTTTTGTCAGGTTGACTATTAATGCGGAGTGTTACCTTAAGCTGCATAACTTTCCAATGGATGAGCACTCGTGTCCACTGGAGTTTTCAAGCTGTAGGTGGTCAAACATTCCCCTCTCATTGTTGAACCCGTCATCTCGACTTCAGTTTCTGTTATTTATCAGGAAAGAAGGGGCTTCTGTGTGGGCAAGCATATTGACTAAGCCTTTATTCTTTCTCCTTGCCAAAAGCCCCATCTGCTTGAGGCTGGCCACTCTAAGCTTGTACCAATCATCTGCTTCACCAGCAGAGAGAGGAGGTCACACCTTCCCATTTTCTCAGACAGGCTTAATGAATTATGCACTTTTCCTCAGTCTGATTCATGCTGTCTGCATCATCCTTAATTTGTCACTTGCATTGTGCTTTGGCTGCTCATGTCTTATTGTTATCTTAATCTTCCATGTAGTTGAGGACCAACACTAGAAGAAGGACAAACAGAATAAATGTAATTAACTGAGCACACATTTGGTGTAAAAAGATGCCTAAAAAAATTCTTGTAGTTCTTAAAAAAACATACTTTTTTTGCTTTTGTGTTAATGCATGTTCTCTCAAAAGCAGTGATGTGACAATGTTAAGGAGGTCTGAGCATGTGAGTTTAACTAAAAGTTGATATTTGTTTTAATCTTAACTGGGGCCATCATATTTCCAAAACTTAACCCTTTCTTCAGCTTTTTTAACATATAACCCATAACCTTAGAAGTATTAGAACAGTTACATGTCATTTTGATAGGAACTGAAAGAAACACATTTTGTATTTTAGTGTATCTTGTAGCTCACAGATATCTTTAAATGAGGACTTTGAATCATTTAAACCTTCAAACATGTAAGTTTTAGAAATACTACAAGCAGAAGTCAGATATAAATGCAATGGTCTGAATAAATGATTTTGACAAAGAGAATTTCTTTTCTCTTTTAATACACACCTCAGGTAGACCACTCATTTCCACAATGTGTATTACCTAAGTGTGTAAGCACTATTACAGTATTACAAGAATGACTATCAAAGCTCTTGTTCGCCTACTAGACTGTTATTTGTTCTTGAACATGTCTTGTTTATTTGAAGAAATTTTATGACACTGAGCAAGTCAGATACATCTTGAATGCGCCCGTTTTCCATGGTGCAATGTTCCCTGTGATGTAGATGACAGATAACAGTTTCTTCTCAAATATATAGTTATATATAGGATAAATTATTAAGGCTTCTAATTTATCCTTTATGTATCTGTGTTTGGGGTGTAGATGGTTATCCTAAAAATGAGATCATGTATCGGTGGCAGAGACGAGCAGTGGAGGTGGCGGATCAGCGGTACTGGAGACTCTACCAGTTTGCCTTTGTAGGGTTGAGGAACACCTCTGATGTCGCACACACTCAGTCAGGTTAGAGACTATGACCAAGTCCACTATCATAGTGTCTATCTTGAGTTTTACTCTTTTACTACAAGGATTTAGCCACTGACTTTGTTTCATGAAAGCATACAGTTAACATTATCACATACATTTAATTTGTTGTGGTCTTGCATTTATTAAACTTTCAGGGGAATATGTAATCATGACAATCTTTTTTGACTTGAGTCGGAGAATGGGTTACTTCACCATCCAGACCTACATTCCCTGCAGCATGATTGTGGTTTTATCCTGGGTCTCCTTCTGGATTAACAAGGATGCCGTCCCAGCCCGAACATCTCTAGGTTTGATCATTTATGTCATGCGCAAATAAAGAGACTCAGACTGCAAATGTCCCTTTCTGTAAATTACTGTAATATCCATTAATCTTTGAAATATCTGAATATAATATTTATTTGTAAGGCCCCAAAAACATTCTGTCAGCTTCTTGCTATTCTTACTATAAAGTATATTGCATATTATATAGTTTCTGATATCTCAAAGTTGAGGGTTAAGTACTTTTTTCTCTTTGATGTCATCACTGGTTTAAGGTATTAAACTAGAAAAGATGATCACATACTGTATCCCCAAATAAATATTTAACATTATTTATCACAATAATTCAAATCAGTCAATATGTCTTGATGCATTCTCAGTCATCCAGGTAAGGAAAGTTGATTTTATTCATCTGGACGTAGCGTTTTCAGTGGGAGAAACCTTTCACAACTCATCCAAGTGACTTCTTCAGTCTCAGCTGACTGCAGGTTTCCTCAACCTTATAAACAGTACATTTGCATAATGACTGAAACCAGCACCATTGACTAACAATGGGCCGTTTGGCTACGGCCATACCACCCTGAGCACGCCCGATCTTACTGATGGCAATTTCGAAGTCTAAGAAAGCTAGCCTAGTCATTTTTCATATCCTCCCTGGTGAACTTGATGTGTCTGTACACTGAGTTAATGTGATCAGTGAACTGTGGTATGTCCTGAGATTTGATTTTCACCCAGGTGTCATCCACGTACCTGAAACAATGACTTGGTGTTTCAGGATAGGATAAGAGAGTGCTCTTGTCCATTTCCTCACAGAACAGCTATCTTGTCAGGCCGAGATTAACATCTACAGGCCTGTGGCCACTCTTTCAATGATGAGGATGTACACATCCTGGACAGGGAGGAACGTTGGTTTGAGAGGGGAGTCAAGGAGGCCATTTACATGAAAAGGGAAAGACCATCTGTGAACTGGGGCAGATTTCCCTGCAGTCAGCTAGTAGGCTTTAGTAGAGCCTACTAGTAGATTTATGAGGATACCAAATAGTAATAACCGTAGGAATGATAACAAATGATAACAGCCATTTTACACAGTGAGAGAATTCAGCTTCAGGACTGCAATATAGAAGTTTTCTTTATAGAAGTCTTGTGAGGTGGTGCCCTTTAACTGCCTATACTAATACATTTCTTCTATCCAAGTCAAGCTAAAAACACCAAGTCCAACATTCAAAATACCTTGTTGCTACTGGAGACTTTTATTGATTTGTTTATGAATATTCCATATTCTGTAGGACTCAATAATTCAGGTATGTGATATTCCACCAAGAAATTTGTCTCAATTCATTTAGGTATCACTACAGTGCTTACCATGACGACTCTAAGTACCATCTCCAGGAAATCTCTGCCAAAGGTTTCCTACATCACTGCGATGGACCTTTTTGTCTCTGTCTGCTTCATCTTCACCTTTGCTGCTCTTATGGAGTATGGCACTTTACACTACTTCACCAGCAACAGACAGACAAAGAAGGCTAAAGCCGGCAATAACACACAGGTACCAGAGTTTCATTTTCTCCCTTCTTGAATTTTAAAATGTGATTTTCTTTTGAAGCCACTGCATCTAGTAGTAACACAGGAAAATTACTGTGTGTATTCCCTCTATAGCAAAAAGCATCAAGCATGGTGAATATCCGACCTGGCACATCGCTGTTGCAGATGAATAACATTGTACCCTATCATGAGGAGGATGATTATGCTTATGAGTGTTTAGATGGAAAAGACTGTGCCAGCTTCTTCTGCTGCTTCGACGACTGCCGTTCAGGTGCCTGGCGTGAAAACAGGATGCATGTGCGAGTTTCCAAGATTGATTCTTATTCACGAATATTCTTCCCCACTGCTTTTGGCCTTTTCAATCTGGTTTACTGGATAGGTTATCTGTATTTATAAGACTAGTACCTCAAAGGACAACTGGAGTTTAACATGTATAAGCATTTCACAGAGACAGAGCTGCTTTTATATCGTTAGTAAAAGGGAGTAGTAATTTTCATGCCTCACTGCTACCAGCCGTCCGATTGCAGCAAGGCCCCGAATTTCCTTGAAACTACAGTTGTGGAAGGAGCAGGAAGAAGAAGGTGCATTGCGCTTTGTAGTCGTAATATAGAATGACATATTACTTTATTTTTAAATCTTTTTTAGAAAGGCCAATAACTCTTGTGATATAAACTAAACTGATTTTCAGCAGGTCAGCAGCCAATATTTGAAATCTCAGCAGTGTGTTTTGGAAATCTATGGCTTTTTTGGTCATTACACACAACCACAGAGCATATCTTTAAGTAGCTGAAAAACTCCACTAACAGGGTGTTATTTTTCTAGGCAACACCTCATAGCATTATGATCAGTGAGGTCAAACTGGACCAGCTTCTGCTCAGAATCTACATAGAATAAATTTATAGTGTTGGCCAAACACTAAGTTGTCATTAGAAAATGATGAAATGGTTGTTTTTACATTGTCCATTGTCCATTTACATTTTACACTGTAATGTATTATAACTTACTAAAGATGATAAAATTAATGCACTATTCAAGGCACACCAATTCTGAATTTAAAGTAATATACAAAGTGGACTTGGATTTCCTTTTCTATGTTTTTGTTGCATATAAAACACTTTGTGACTTTTGCCACATGACAGACATTCTAAAATGAATAAATTGAATGCATACGCAAATGTTTTCAGTAACATTGTATTAGAATTACAACATTTTCAATAATGTTTTAATGGCAGCTGTCAACAATGAAAAATTATTTACATATACTAGATTTTTACTTCAAGCTTGCTTTGTTTCATATTTTTTCTCAGAAATGACAGTAGTTCATAAATCTTGTAGCTATCTATTTTGCATTGAGGTGGAAACCACTATGTACCATATATCACTGTTTAAATCATGCCAGTGGGAATTTGGATCTCTGTTCTTAACAATATGATGTTAATATTTTGGACTTCTGTTGTGAGTTCAGTTTGTTGTTCTATCGTACTATTTTAAGGTTCAGTACAAATCAAAATTAGGGCTACGTCTGAAATCATTCACTACTCGCTAGATAGTGGACTGTTTTTCATTTTTTAATGCTGTCTGAATGTATAATGTTGCTATGCCCCATAGAGTGCCCTCAAAGTATCCCACAATGCCTCATGAAAAGTGGTGTATATCCGATAGCCAATACCCAAGCACTATGTACCATCATGCTCAGCACCAAAGGAAAAACATCAGATGGAAAAGAGGAAAGAGATATGACAATATGTGTATTTCAAAAATGCATGTCAGTATTTATTTAGCCAAAGTTGACCTGTCATGTTTAATTGTAATTGTAACCGAAATGATGTACCTCATGGCTTCCGAGAAAATGACAGACAAATATGAGTGTCTGAAAGTGTTTTTTTTGTTTGCTTGCATTTTTTATTTATTTATTTATTTTTGCCCATGACCTCACTATATAGTCTTCTTCATAGAACGCTCTAAATAGAGAGTAGGGAATCATACATGAATGAGTGATTTGTCACAACCTAGGGCTATATGACAGCTGTTTATGTTAACAGCTCAGCACTCATATCTTTGCAAGACACTCGCAGTGTGATTTTTTTTTCTCACTGTAGCTTACTCTGCTTTTTACAGCCAGGAAGTAAAATACTATAAAGTGCATGAGAAAGGGCAGTGACATTTTCATTTAACAGAGAGCTGAGTTCCAAATCAAAAACACCTGATGTGGAAAGTGGTGCTTCTGCTTGAAGATTCACTGTTAAAGATTTATTTGTGCATTAAATGTTCATACTAAAAATAGACAGATCTACCAAACAGGGACTCACCCTTTTCAACATTCACAGAAGTAACAGATCCCAAATAGCTCTGCAATTTTAATTTGGGACAAATAATGTAAATCATAAAGCTGAAACTTTGTTTTAAAAAAAAGCTCAGTACTAAGCAAGTGTGATAATGTTAGCCAGTGTTAAGATAAGTTACATTATTTGAGTTTACATAAACACTAACAGATTTAGGATTGGGTAATTTCTTTCTGTTTAACAAATGTGCAAATCCTAAGCTGAAATTAACCTACACCATTATGAAAAAATACTTGCTGGGCATTCCATGTAAATGTAGAATTTTGAAGAGGATGCAGCTTTTAGTCCTAAAACACCTGTACCTTCTTGATATACTAGTTAACTAGCAGCATACTTTGTGGCCATATAGAACTGATAAAGAATGATTTGCATTAATTAGAAAAAGACTAAAACAAAGGTCAGTATTACTTAAAATTATTTTCGTATGCTCTAAATTGTCAGAGAGGAAATATGAAACTTGGAGATAATATGAATAGACATCAAGGGAGAAAATATGCTACACCAAACTTTCCCATTAGACAACACCAGATAATAGGTTAGTACATTTTTCAGATACACGAAAGAAACATTAAATACAATTTAGTAGCATGCCATGAATAAATGTAAATTTTACACATCAATTTTAATTGCATAAATTCTGTCCATCAAAGAATTTGATGTAGGGTGTTGGAGGCTGTACACCCTGGACAGTTCAGTTTATCGCTAAGCAGCATCAAGCCTCCATATTTGTAAAACATCAAATGCACAGTAGTCTTAACCCTTATGATAGCATTTCTTTGTTGCCATAACACAGTTAGTCTGACACAGGAGACATAATAATTTATTTACTTACTATTCATTTAAACAAAAAAAAGTATTGTTCAGAGATGTCCATAAATAAGTCATTCTCAACCAAGAAATATATTGAAAGAGACGTTAATCTATGCAAACACTGCCAATGTAGTTAGTGTTCTCTTAAGGTATGTTAATTTCTAGTTTACCTTCACTGATCTAACAAAGTTATGTAAAATCTGAATTACTGTAATTATTAGTATTAACAAGCTTCTTATTAGTATTAACAGAACAGTTAATAATTAGATAACAGATAATTGGTGAGTTTTGAGCTCTTACAACCAAAAATCACACAGAAGTACCTCATATTCCTGACTTCTGTAGCAGTCAAATATGCCAATAAGTGCCGCTGCTTCAAGTTACAAATAATTAAAAGCTAAAACACATTCAGATCAAGGAATGCAGTGTAGTATTTATTGCAGCCTTGTAATCCTATTACTGTTGAAAATTACTGTACCAAAAGGATACACACACACACACACAGTTGTGTTCATACGTTTACATAACCTGGCAGAATTGGTGATTTTTTTGGCCATTTTTCCGAATATGAATGATAATACAAAAACTTTTCTTTGGTTAGTGGTTGGGTGAAGCCATTTATTATCAAACAATTGTGTTTGCCCTTTTTAAATCATAATGACAACAGAAACTATCGAAATGACCCTGATCAAAGGTTTACATACCCTAGTTCTTAATACCTCCTTTAACATCAATGACAGCTTGAAGTCTTTTGTGGTAGTTGTGGATGAGGCACTTTATTTTCTCAGATGGTAAAGCTGCCCATTCTTCTTGGCAAAATGGCTCCAGTTCCTCTAAATTCTTGGGCTGTCTCGCATGAACTGCACGTTTGAGATCTCCCCAAAGTGGCTCAATGATATTGAGGTCAGGAGACTGAGATGGCCACTCCAGAACCTTCACTTTTTTCTGCTGTAGCCAATGAAAGGTCGACTTGGCCTTGTGTTTTGGATCACTGTCATGTTGGAACGTCCAAGTGCGTCCCAGGCGCAGCTTCCGGGCTGATGAGTGCA
>VUQS01073044.1:0-11132 GCA_015108495.1 Heterochromis multidens
TAACATCCTTATAAAATATGATGTAATGCTGTAGATGAACTTACCTCAAAATATATAAAGCATATAAACATTCACAGCAATAATATGCAACAAACACACAACATGTAGCAGTAATATTAATCCAAAATATTCCATGTTTCATGTAACTGAAGAAAAAAATACTGACATTTATCTTCAGGTCCATTTTGGTGCTGATACTTACACACTAAGTTTTTAAATGTAGAACTTTTATCTGGCATTTATACTTTTTACTTGAAGGACCTGTGTACTTTCTCCAACATAGAAAACATCCGGCTTTAATGAAAAAAATATTTAACATTACCTAAAAAGATGGATTTTGGACAAAAGTAGTTATTTTAAACTTTTCCAGCAGTCCTTCACAAAGAGAGAACAGCCTGTCTATTATCCCCCTGTTCTCCTCTCCATCTCTCAGCTGGCTGGCTCTTCTTCCTCCTCCTCTTCCTCACACACTGCTGAGTTTGTCCTGGTGTATCATCAGGGGTGGAAAGCCTCTGTCCCAACATCTCTCTCAAAGACACCACAGATGATCTGCAGCAGTGGGTCCAGAGTCGGGACGCTTACAGTTCTCAGACAAAGGAAATCAAATGTGTGACAAGTTGCAGGATTAAAACACAAGTTTAACTTATAAATACATGTACATACTCTGTATTTTACAATCAGAGAGAAAAAATAAGAGAAAGGGGGAAAAGGGCAGGACAGACAAAAGGTGGTATAAACCACTACAAAAATAGCACAAGAGAAGGAGTATTTTCACATTTACTGTCTTATTATTAGGGGTTCTAAATAAGATGAGAGCTAAATTAAATTAAATTAAAGTTAAGTTGGCCAAATGTTCCTCCTGTGAATAAACCACCTTTTCTTTTAGCTTAACGAGTGAACTGTCTGCTTGTTTCTCTCTAAAACAAACGTTAAAGCCAGTTTGGCTGGACACCACTAAACAGAACCAGGCAGCAAAATAACCGAGCTAACATTAACATTAGTGTAATGAATACTGATGTGTGTACGGGACTTTAAAAGTGATATTCAGCTGAGTGAAAACCAGGCAGCATTCACAACTTGTCTACCTTTTTCACCTTGTTCTGTTTGTGGATATATTACTGGTATAAATTATCCATAAAATCGTCACAATCTCTGTAAGATTGAAGTCAACAACGGCATACATTTTAAAATAAACGCTTTAAAAGCAAGTGGAACCTGAGCCGCATTAAGTACTGACTAACATCAGTAATGTCACATAACTTTGCTGACATGTAGCCAAATTTAACATTTTCATGTTCTTCATTATTGGAACATTTGTATCGCTAAATAAATAAGTGAGATAAAACCTGGTACTTACTTTTAAAAGTTTATTCTTCAGCAGTCTCGCTTGAGATGTCAGCTGCCATTTTTTCAAAAAAATTCTCCACCGCCACACAATGAATCTTGGGATAGGGTAGACCATGAAGGATACAACCGACCTGTCCTTCGAATCCAGGGAAAAGGAGGACGCATTTGTGGGCCACGTTTGGAGGACCCTTTAAATTGGGACAGCCTTCATCGCCCTGCTGTCGTAATCGGCCTTCAAATGCAGCTTTCAAAGGATGCGGCTCCTGAATTGGGACACACCCAATATTTACAGTGGTGACCCTTCTTCTTCATTACTTTTGATGGATATCAGCTTCTGGACCAAGTCTTGATTGATGGAGGTCCATTCCTACCTTATCAGAGCTCTAAGCTGACCTCAGTTTGTGGGCTTCTGGTTTTTAAAAACTGACCACATATTCTGTATGGGCTTAAGACCTGGGAAGTTTCCTGGCCTTTCCGAATGATTGATTCTCCAGATGCCCCAGAAGGTCAGACGGGGCCTTCGTTGGAGAAATTAACCTTGCATTAGGGCTGACCGCAAAAAATCTATTTGGATTTTTCTGACAGATATTATTTGATCTTTTCAAGTCAAGTCCAGTACAATACTCAGAGTGTAAAAGATAACATGAGATGAAGCATTACCACATGAGGTGACATCAAAACATTGACATAAGGTCTAACCCTAACCCATTAATTTAACCCTAACCCACCTGTATGCTGTTGGTGGGTGTATATATGCAACATTCTGTTGCACAAGACAGACAGCAAAAATGTATAAAACCATAGACACTACATGTTTAAAGCCTGGATCAGACGTGCCCAGATAAATGGGGAGGGCTGCATCAGGTAGGGCATCCGGTGTAAAATCTTTGCCAAAGGAAGCATGCAGCTCATCAAGAATGAGATTTCCATACTGGATTAGTCAGGGCCCAGGTTAACAATGACCGCTTCCAACAGGGTACCGGTGGAAACTGTGCTACTGTTGGCCTAAGACAAAGGAAGAGGAGAGGGGGAAGGCAACTACTATGTCCAGGTGGTTAGCCATTACTAGTTTGTCTGTTTATATCTGGAAGTCCCAGAGGGTCTTAGCTTGGTCATTCTCAACCACACTAGGGGGTCTCTGCACAGCCTGCAACTGGGATCTTGCCTGGTGTGGTAGACCCCAACCTCTATCGATCTTGTGCTTAGAGCTTGTTCCTCCGCTGCCATGATTAGTGCCTCTGTGCTGTCTTTCAGTCCAGCTTTGTCCAGCCACTGGTAGGATTTCTTAATGTCAGCCACTTCTTTTATCTGCCGGTGGTACATGCTGTGCAGGGACCTGTCCTTCCATGATGGTTCCTTTTCTTGCTCGTCTTATTTCTCAGGTTTCTGCTGCCTGAGGTATTCACTAAGCACATAATCAGTTGTGGCCATCTTCCTGATATACTCATGGATGTTTGTTGTTTCATCTTGGATAGTGGTTCTGACACTCACTAGTCCTCGATCTCTTTCCTTTTGCTTGGCATACAGTCAGGGTGCTGGATTTGGGGTGAAACCCTCCATGCATGGTAAGGAGCTTTCTTGTCTTGATGTCAGTGGCTTCTATCTCCTCCTTCGGCCAGCTTATTATCCCAGCAGGGTATCGTAGGCGTAGGTGTTGAGTGCCCAGATCTTGTTCTTCCCATTCAGCTGACTCCTCAGGACTTGGCTTTCTCTGCAGGTATTTGGTGGTAGCGGCCTCTTCATGGTTCCCATTTGCCTGTGGGATTCCAAGGTACTTATAGCTGTCTTCAATGTTTGCAATGTTACCTTCTGGTAGTGTAATTCCCTCAGTTCTGACTATGTTCCCTCTTTTTGTTACCATCCGACTACATTTTTCCAGTCCAAATGACATTCCTATGTTGTTGCTGTAGATCCTACTGGTGTGGATCAGTGAATCGATGTCTCGTTCACTCCTGGCATACAGCTTGATGTCATCCATGTAGAAGAGTTGGCTAACGTTTGCTTCATTCCGTAGTCAGTATCTATAGCCAGTACTGTTAATAATTTGGCTCAGAGGGTTCAGGCCTATACAGAACAGCAGTGGAGACAGAGCATCTCCTTGGTAAATCCCGCACTTGATGGTGACCTGTGCAATTGGCTTGAAGTTGGCCTCTAGTATCATTTTCCACATCCCCATCAAATTCCTGATGAAGGCTCTCAGGGTCCTGTTGATCTTGTACAGTTCTAAGCATCCAGGATCCATGTGTGAGGCATTGAGTCATAGGCTTTCTTTAGTCAATTCAGGCAGTGCACAGGTTGGTCAGTCTGGTCTTACAGTCTCAAGTGACTGCTCCATCTACCAGTAGCTGGTGTTTTGCCCCCCTGGTGTTTCTGCTAATTCCCCACTCATATACTGAGTGATGTGCCCGTTCACCTTAGCCGCTATGATGTCTGACAGGAGCTTCCATGTTGTGGAGAGGCAGGTTATTGGCAGGTTATTGTTGGATGGGACCGGTCCCTTCTGGGGATCCTTTGGGATCAGGACTATCCAGCCTTCAGGTAGCCATTCCGGGTGTGCCTCATCCATTAGCAGCTGGTTCATTTGTGCTGCCAGGTGCTCATGGAGTACAGTTAGCTTCTTTAGCCAGTAAGTGTGGATCATGTCAGGGCCTGTTGCTGTCCAACTCTTTATACTTCAGACTCTTTCTTGGATGTCTGTGATGGTTACTGAATCCTGTTCAGGGAAGTTGCTGTGGCCTGCTCTTGGCAGCATTGTGTTATGTGTTGCATCCTTCTCCCATATGCTCTTCCAGTATTGCTCTGTCTCCACCCTTGGTGGGGCTGTTCTTATATTATTTCTCTGCCACTGAGAGTACACCTTGGATGGTTCAGTGGAGAACATCTGGTTTATTCTCTGGGCTTCTCTCTCTCTCTGGTATACCTCTTCAAGCTGTTAACCATTGCTTCATCGCACCTTTCTGCAGTTCGGATAGTTTGCCAACTTCCCTCCTCAATTTCATAGTGTGATGTAATAGTCATCATCTCATTTTGAATACTGACAAAACTAAAGAAATTATATTTGACCCTAAGGGTTTATGTGCACATGACCCAGTGGTAATCGATGGATGTACAATAGAGCAGGTTAGGTCATATAAGTACTTGGGCATCTGTATGGATAAATTTTTTAAATGGGAATATCATGTTGATTTTTTATGTGAGAAATTAGCTCAAAAACTATTTTCTTCGCAGGCTCAGATTGTTTGGTGTGTGTCCCAAGGTTATGGGTATTTTTTATAATGCAGTTCTGGAAAGTTTGATTAGATATGGGATGGCAGCCTGGTTTGGCTCACTTACAGTAAAGTCAAAATCGAAGATTGAGAAACTGGTAAAAACTGCCATGAAAATCATAGGAAACAAAGAGTACCAGTCTCCCTAGTCAAAATATGAAAAAATTGTGATTCATCAGGCTCATAAAATTGTTAATGATCCATCCCATATCTTTTTTTCAGAGTACGAGGTATTACCCTCAGGGAGACGGTATAGAGCAAGCAGCTGTAAAACAAACCGCTTTAACCTCTCATTCCTCCCAACATCTATTGCACTTTTAAATAAGGACTTAGCGCAATTTAAAAATTCTGGAGCCACATCATCGCGTACTCAAAAGTTTGCTGGAGTCGTACTATGGGAAACAAATGTATTAATTAATCAATTAACTTATTTACTTACTGATTTTTGGTGCTGGTTTTATTATTCGAATGCTGCTATGTTTAGCACGGTTTGTCCAAGACAAACTTCCCGTGTGAGACAAAGTTTATTCGTCTTCCTTGATCTTGGCCTCTAGTTTAGTACTGCTCCTTCTGGCTGCTGTTCATCTTATAGCCAAACATCTCAAGGATCACTGTTCCTGTGGTATAGTTGTGGTATGGTTGGTTTCAGTAGGGATTGTCCGTCTTCTAGTAGACTTTCAGAGGGTACTTTACATAGTCTTGGTAATCAGAGGGTCCAGATTTCCACCTTAGCCACGATCTTCTCTTTCAGGTCAGCTGCACTCGCATTCAACGCCTTTGTTGCAGCAGTTGTTCCTGGGGCTTGGTACCCAATCTCGGAATGATACCTCTCCCCGACCTGACGTTCTATTGCTCCCTTGCCATAGCATTTGTGTTTGTACCTCGTCAATCTCTAGCTGTGATAGCAATTGCTTCTTCCGGATGTTGGAACACTGAGCTACTAGTTGTTTCAATGTTAGTGTAGATGTTGGGTGTAGGCACATGGGCACCTACAGCGAGACCTGGAGGGGCATGAGTGGGAGGAATAGCCTGCCTGATCTGAACCTGAGTGGTGTTCTGTTACTGGACTTCTGTGCAAATCACAGTTTGTCCATAACGAACACCACCATAAGGATGTCCGTAAGTGCACGTGGCACCATAACACCCTAGGTGTCGATCGATTTTGTAATATCATCACATCTGCGGCTGTACATTCTGGACACTCAGGTGAAGAGAAGAGCTGAGCTGTCAACTGATCACCACCTGGTGGTGAGTTGGATCAGGTGGTGGGTGAGGATGCTGGACAGACCTGGCACACCTAAATGTACAGTGAGGGTACGCTGGCAACACCTGGCAGAGGCCCTGGTCCACAAGATCTTCAACTCCCACCTCCGGCAGAATTTCGACAGCATTCCGAGAGAGGCTGAGGACATTGAGTCCGAATGGACCATGTTCCGCACCTGCATTGTTGAGGCCACTGCACGGAGCTGCCGGTGCAAGGTGGTTGGTGCCTGTTGAGGTGGTAATCAGTGAACCAGATGGTGGACACCGGAGGTAAAGGGAGCAATCAAGATGAAGGAGTCCTATCAGGCTTGGTTAGCCTGTGGGACTTCAGAGGCAGCTGATAGGTACCGGCAGGTCAAGCGGAACGCAGTACGGGAAGTGGCTGAAGCAAAAACTTGGGTGTAAGACGAGTTCGGTCAGGCCATGGAAAGACTTTCGGACTGCCTCGAATCAATTCTGGCAAATCGTCAGGCAACTCAGGAGGGGAAAACGGTGGTCTACTCACACAATATAAAGTGCGGGTGGGGCGCTGCTGACTTCAACTGAGGATATAGTCGAATGGTGGAAGGAAAACTTCGGGGATCTCCTTAATCCCACTGACACGTCTTCTGTAGAGGAAGAAGATCTGGGGACAAGGGGGATGACTCGGCTAGCACTGGGGGCGAGGTCACTGAGGTAGTTAAACAACTACTTGGTAGCAGGACCCCTGGGGTGGATAAGATTTGCCCTTAGTTCCTGAAGGCTCTGGATGTTGTAGGGCTGTCTTGGTTGACAAGCCTCTGCAACGTCGCATGGAGATCTGGCGTTGTGCCTCTGGATTGGCAGACTGAGGTGGTGGTTCCCATCTTTAAAAAGGGGGACTGAAGGATATGCTCCAACTATAGGGGGATCACACTCCTCAGCCTCCCCAGGAGGGTCTATGCCAGCGTACTGGAAAGGAGAATTTGTCAGTTAGTCGAACCTCAGATTCAAAAGGAACTATGCAGTTTTCGTCCTGGTTGCGCAACACTGGACCAGCTCTTTATCCTCTCAAGAATATTTGAGTATGCGTGGGAGTTTGCCCAACCAGTCTACATGTGAATCAGAATATCTTTATTGTCATTGCAACAGGTACAACGAAATTAGGTACAGTCCCTACAGTGTCAGAGAAAAATAAAAATAAATAAAATATATATAAATAAAATTACAAAAGGATAATATAAGAAATGAGGTAGAACCCAAAAGAAAAACATAAAAACACTAGTGCACTGAATGTCATCCATTGCACCATACTAGGTGATTAGGTGTCATTCAATGCCCTAATGGCAACAGGGTAAAAACTGCTATACAGTCTGTTAGTCTTTGTTTTGATGCTCCTGTATCTTTTGCCTGATGGCAGCAGTTGGAACAGATTATGAGCGGGGTGTGAGGAGTCCTTTATGATGTTTTTTGCTTTCCTGAGACAGCAAGAGCTATGCAGTTCATCCAGAGAGGGTAAAGAACAGTGCTGATTCTTTAAGCTCCCATCAGTTACATTGCTTGTGACACTAACCACAACATGTGCTGAACTGGAAGATTTCCTTGAACTGACTTCAGCAGTTTCAGAATTATGGAAATTTCTAAATGTGGAGCCATACTAATGAGTTTATTTGCTGAGAATCAAGGCTAAACTTCTGGATGTTCTGGTTAATATAGGTCGTTATGTCTACTCCTCAGTTCTTCTTCTGTTGGCTGCTCCTTTTAGGGGTCACCACAGCAGATCATCTGCCTCAATCTCACCCTATCCCGTGCATCCTCTTCTTTTACACCAATCCTCTTCATGTCCTCCTTCACTACATTTATGAATCTTCTCTGTGGTCTTCCTCTTTTCCTCTTCCCTGGCATCTCCATATTCAACATCCTTTGTCCAATTTATCCACTATTCCTGCTCTTGACCCCAGGTATTTAAACTCGTCCACTCACTCCCTCACTACTTCTCCTTGCATCTTCACTGTTAAAACCGTCTCCCTTTCATTCACACACATGTATTCTGTCTTGTTTGTACTGACTTTCATTCCTCTTGTCTCCAATGCATACCTCCACCTCTCCAGGCTCTCTTCTACCTGCTCCCTACTCTCACTACAGAACACAATGTCATCTGTCAACATCATAGTCCATGGAGACTCCTGCCTGACCTCATCTGTCAACTTGTCCATCACCATTGCAAACAAAAAGGGGCTCAAAGCTGATCCCTGATGTAATCCCACCCCCACCTTGAATCCATTTGTCACTCCTACCGCACAACTCACCACTGTATCCCTGTCCTCAAACATGTCCTACACCACCCTCACATACTTCTCTGCTATTCTTGACTTCCTGATACAGTACCACAGTTCCTCTCTTGGCACCCTATCATATGCTTTCTCTAGATCTACAAAAACACATTGAACTCCTTCTGACCTTCTCTATACTTCTCCATTAACACTCTCAAAGCAAACATCGCATCTATAGTGCTCGTTTTCGGCATGAGGCCATACTGCTGCTTGCTGATCATTGCCTCTCTTCTTAACCTAGCTTTGACAACTCTTGTCCATAGCTTCATGGTATAGCTCATCAACTTTATCTCTCTGTAGGTACGTTTTTGAAAACCATGAGCTCCTTAAAGTTTCCTTCCACCTTCTCAACACATTCTCTTTACTTGTTAGTACATTTCCATCTCTATCTTTAATCACCCTAATCTGCTGCACATCCTTTCCAGCTCGATCTCTCTGTCTAGCCAATCGATACAAGTTCTTTTCCTCTTCCTTAGTGTCCAGCGCACAATTTAGTATAAGACTTTTATTTTGCTGTTGCCATCTCTGTCTTTGCTGTGCACCTAACTTCCCAGTATACTTTCCTGCACTTCCTCATTTCACCACCAAGTCCTTGTCTTCTTTCCTCTGTTTAGATGATACACCACATGCCTTGTTGGCAGTTTCCCTCACCACTTCAGCTGTACCTTCCCAATCATCTGGGAAGTCTTCCCTAAAACTTAGAACCTGTTTCAACTCCTCCCTAAACTCTGTGCAGTGTTCTTCCTTCTTTAACTTCCACCATTTAATCCTTGCCTCTGCCTTCACTCGTTTCCTGTTTTTGATTTTCAAAGTCATCCTACACACTATCAGTCTCTTATATATCTTATACATCACCTTAAGTTCTTCCCTCCCCTTGCAATATGTGTTCACCACATCCATTTCCATCCTTTTTGCAAAATTCACTACCATCTGCCCTTCTGCATTTCTCTGCTTAACACTATACCTGCCCAAAACATCCTTATCATCCCTGTTCCTTTCACCTACATGTCCATTGAAGTCTACTCCAATCACCACTCTCTCCCCAATGGGGACACACTTTACTACCAGTGTTGGGGTCATTACTCAAAAAAAGTAATGCATTACACATTACTCGTTACTTTTCTTAAAAGTAATACAGTACGTTACTTAATTCGTGTATTTTGGCTTTATGTAATTGAATGTAAATGTCTATGTATAGCATATCAGTTTCATGTTTTATATTGGAACTATGTTAAACTGCATTGTCCCTTTTAAAATATATATATATATATAATTGCTCGCCGGGGAAAGTAATTCATTACACTACTCGTTAAATTACTTTCTCATTACTCCATAAAATGATCTGAAACACATTGTCACATCTTACCAGTTAACTATATAAACCTTAGGCTACAGTTCCACACATCAATACAAATCCCTATCCTGATGAGGACACACATACAAACTCTTTTAGGTTTTATGTATGAACACAAAGCTGACAACAAAGAGCAAAAATGAAAACCAGCACAAAAAGACTTCAAAGCAGACTTGACTGATCATCACTGCTTTTGTTACCTGTTGAAGTTCAGGGTCTGGCTGCTGGGCCGGGTCTGCATACACTCAGCTTTATCATCAGTCAAGGTTCTTGGCTAGCTTTGTGTTAGCATGCTGTCTGTGCAGATGCTTGCAAAGAGCCGAAGTTCTGTTAGCAGTGTAATGCGGTTGTTTCTGTCTTGGACACAGTTTGCGCTTTACCATTGCACTCTTGTCCTTTTGTGCAATAAACATAATGTACATATCTCTGCTCCTGAAAAGCTATAGACCGCTCCACCATTTTCCTCCTGCACATTACTTGTTACTGAAAAATGTAATGTGATCACAGTAACACATTACTTTGTAACGTTACTTTGTTGGCTGTACTAATTACGTATGCATGTCTCTGCACTGTACCCTGTAGAGTTTATGAATCTAGCTTGCTAACAAAGCTAGCTAGCATTAGCTGATAACTTAGAACTCTACCCTCTTGTCCGAAAGTGGTCACTTATGGGTTTTGAAAAAAATAAACATGGCAGCAACAAAAATACTATTGTTAAGGATTTGTAATGCTGAAACCAGTGGGTGATAGTCGTTATATTCATTTTTTTATTCTATCTGGATGTAGTGTTTTCCGTGGAGAAACGTTTCATCACTCATCCACGTCACTTCCTCAGTCTCGGCTGACTGCAGGTTTTCCCACCCTTATAAACAGTATATTTGCATAATAACCGGAACTAGCACCACTGACTAACAATGGGCCATGAGGTCAGTTTCATGATCATTAATATGCAAATTATCATGACCATTGATCTATAGCCATGAGTACCATTCACAGAGAATTGGGGAATGGCTGCAATCATAGCATTGCAAGATGGTGAAAGGTGTACCCTTAGGCCCCCTCCTCGGTTCAGAGATGGTCTTTCCCTTTTCACGTAAATGGCCTCCTTGACTCCCCACGCAAACCAGTGTTGAAAATCATTGAAAGAGTGGCCACTGGCCTGTAGGTCTAAATAGACTGCCGTCTTGGCCTGACGAGGTAGCTCTTCTGTGTTGTGCCGTCTGCTTAGCCAGAGGTTGTTTGGTGTGGTTATGCTATATTACTCTGTTTGGGATGGGGGACCCAATCCTTAGGGTGGACCAATTTTTTTGGCATAGTGTTTTGGGGTTTGAAAGCCACAGGGACATGTGTTTAGAAAAAATGCAACTCAGGTGTTCCAATACTCCTGACACATAAGAGATCACTAAAGGTTTTCATTTAGGCAGCAATTGTTCTTCCTTTGTTCTTCTAACCTTAACCCTAAATGATTTCTGTTGGTGGGTTTTTTTGGGGGGGTTTTTCTCAGTTTTTGTTAATGGAGTCCGGTGGTTCTGAAAAGAGCAACTTGTTTCTTTGCGTGCCGTTTCCACAAGACAATGAAATTTGTTGACTGTTAACTCAAACATGAAATTG
>VUQS01073045.1:0-18909 GCA_015108495.1 Heterochromis multidens
ACTGCACACAAACAGTTTGTGTGTTTGCTGATATTTGTTGAGCTGATAGAAACTTTGCATTTGAAATTACCTGACACTTAAAAAACGTTACTCCCTTTATGCTCGCTCCTCTTCTGTAGGGCTAACTAGATACTGAAGTACCGCAACAACAACATGGACATGTGCACTCGTTTCAGCTGCAAAAAAAACACTTTAACACACTTTAACCCCTGACTATGACGCTATAAATGATGCATAAATTATATGGTTTTGCCTCTTTTATCTCTCTGTATGCAATAACTCTGGTGATTGTTACACCTATAGGATTGCCTTTCCGGTTACTGTTTAGGCTCAAATCAGTTTGATGTTTGAAGGTGCAATGACGTGAAATAATATATATTTCCTCAGATGTCTTAAACCTAAAGTAACGAGTCTGTTTTGAAAATGTAAGAAGTAGAAAGTACGGATATTTGTGTTTAAATGTAGGGAGTAAAAGTAAAAAGTTGTCCGAAAAATAAATACTCAAGTACAATGCAGATACCTGAAAATTCTACTTAAGTACAGTAACGAAGTATTTGTACTTTGTTACGTCCCACCTCTGTAAGGCAGTGATACTTTGGCAGGTTTATATTGCTGTCAGCAGACAGATTTTCTTAAGTTGATATTGTTGCAAAGGTGCAGGATACAGTCATGAAACTTTAAAGGTGTGTAGCTGAGATCAAAATGAACACAGAGTTTGTAGATGACCAATGGGGCCATTACCTAATATTACATTTTGTGAGTGCTTCTGCTTCTTTGTGTCAGCCATCGTATCAAAACATGATTCTGGAGACACCTACTGACCTGCTGTGGCAATAACTACCACAAATGTGGTTTTAAATGCTTTTTTTTTGGTCTGAACAATAGTGTCACAACCATGCAGGATACAGTCATGAAATTTTACATTTGTAAAGTTTTGTAATGAACATATCTGTTGAATAAACTGGACATTAGCCCAGTGGTGTGTCCTGGGATTTTGTGTCAACCAACACATTATTACTGGTGGGGAATATAGTACTTCCACTACATGTTGTTGTCCAACAAAATCTTTATTATTTTTATTCTTCACAGTTTTTTGGTCCTCATGTAGTCCTCACATAATCATTCAGAAACACTGTAGGAACAACATTCAAAGATCAGAAAGACCAGGCTGTTTGCATGATGTGCAAAAGTTGTTCAGCGCTCTTGTGGTGTGAGCTGAGAAACTGATCTTGTCAGCACTCTGGGTTGTGAAACTTTCTCTATTCATTTAGACAAGACCTTCAACTGCTCAAATATAGGCCCAGAGGCATTGCCAAGACTCACTTCTAGAAGGATTTTGCTCAGAGTGCCATCAAACTGTCCCATAGGAAAGGTTACTATCCACCTACTTAACTACATTTAACACTGAGGTCACTGGACCAATGAACAGTTACTCCATGTGTGTAAATATGTGGAGTTTATGGTGCAAAAGTTCAAATCAAAGGATTTTTTTGCAACTGTGAAAATAGAACACAAGATGTCAGTCTAATCTAAGTATCATGTTCATGTAAAACAGCTGCATATTAAAAAATAATTCAAATTAAGAAATTAATTTCTATAATTTTATAACATATAATTTCTAAATGCCAGAGTACATCAGAGGGACAGCTCAGGTTGACTGGTTTGGAAGCAAAGATAGAGAGGCAAGAAGAAGAAAAAAAAAGAAGAAGAAAAATTTCTAAATGTCAACAGTAAAGTTGTAACAGGGCGAGGTTACCCACATTTCTCTTTTTAAAAACACTCTGTAAACATTTAGGAACTAAAGAGACCAATTTATGTAGTTTTTTCTTGCTTAATGTAGGTTTTTAACTGCTGACAGTTTCTGTTTTGTCATATTTTGCATTTCAAAATGTTCCTCATGTTTTCAGTGGTGACAGGTCTGGAATCCAGGCAGGCAAGTTCAGCAGCACCCAGATTTTTTTAATATGTCATGAAGCTGCAATGCACATAAAAAGAGTCTGGCCATGCAAAATGTGGTTCAGCACTGTCTTGGTGAAATAAGGAGGGTCTTGCCTGAAAAGGGCATCGTCTTCATGGTAGCATGTTGCTTCAAACACCTTCCAAAGCTTTCAAAGATTTTTCCCATGCCATCTGCACTAATTCACATCCATTAACAAACAATGGCTTTTGTATGGTGCACTGATAAAAACCCCAAAGAGCCCTCACCTCTTTTACCACAAAGGAATGCAGTCATTTCAGATGAGGAGTGTCAAACTCATTTTAGCTCACAGGTCACACACAGTGGGTGGACCAGTAAAACCACTGTATAAGAACTTTTCAGAGATTCACAAAATGAGTGCTACAAGTACTGGTACATATGTCTGTGTAGGTTCTCAGTCATCCCGGACATGGTAGTCTAAAGAGTTTGAAAGAAGGCAACAGGACTTCTACAATTAACATTTAAGATCATTTGAGCTGATCTAATCAGGCAACTATTCTGTGCATTTGGTATCAGAGCTAAATGACACAGAGGAACAGACAGAGATGGGTGAAGTCACACAATTTTTGCTGAGTAAACTTTGCATCATCTTTTCAGTGGTTTTCAGCTCAGTTTGCACTTAAGTCAAAAAGTTCTGCAAACAAACCAAGAAGATCTGTTGGTATGGCAGGTGTACCATCCAAGTACCACCAAACTGCTGACTCCTCCATGCATCCTGCTATCAGACGTTTCACTGCAGCTGACACATAGAGTAATAAGCACAGCAATTAACAACTCAAATATTTATTGTTTCAGTTGCTCCAATGCAGATATAAAATTGTCCTTATTACGCTGCAAATTAAAATTACTGAACATTTCACTTTCCAAAAGTATATTCAAAGCTTGACTGACTAACTGCTGGAGTTTTAGCAGTTACCTTTGGCTGTTTGGAGTAACAGGTATCTGTTCTGTTCTGTCTGACATGGATGATATTCCAGTCGGGTTGCTCTCGTTCAATCAGTGGTATTTCATCAGATGCCTCGTTCTTCTGCCCAGAGAGGACTGCAATTGTGCTTAAAAGGAAAATTTGTCATTAAGTTCGCCAAACTGGCTGATGCATTTTTCATGCTTTTTGTGCTGATTCATGCACTGCAGTTACCCAGAAAAGTTGGCCAACATGCTTGAGTTTGTCCAAAAATTTTGAGGATGTGAAGTTCAGGCCCAGATTGCTGAGTCTTAAAAATTACCTCTTGGAAGTTGTGTAAACTCAAAATTCAACAGAATTTGCACTGTGCAGAAGTACTTTCATTTCTCTATATTTTGCTTCCAAGGAGCCAGACTTTCTTGTAATTTTGTAAAGTGGTCCTGAGCAGTAGTTCTCCAGACTTTCTGAAGGTCTTTCAAAGTTTTTTTTTGGACATTGGCTGCTTTTTCACTCATTTTCAGTCCAGTCCTTGTACCTGACCATTTTCAGATGAGTGTTACTGTTTGTTTGTTAAGCCACTTATCACTGATCTATGAATCATTCAAGCATAAAAAAGGCACCTAACTCAAGGGATGAACAAGTGCTGTGTCTACACATAACAAATTAGCACCTTTAGGCACTTTGTTACTAGCAGCCTGTCGCAAAATACAATTTGTTCTCATTTCTTTAGTTATATCTATGAAAAATGCCAAACATAGCACAGTTTGACGGCTTCATTTTTCAGTTTGCCTAAAATAGTGTTTTTCTCCCTATCAAAGTGATTCACAAAGAGCTATTAACTGAAAACTTGTGTAGTGTGTCCTTTAAAAAATGTGAGGAAACTGATCATCATTTCAGCTGATCATCTACTGTTCACTGAAGCCTCATCAGAAATGGTCTCAGTGGAAGAGTGGCTGTCAAGAAGCCATTCTTTAGGAAGGGAAACGGGGAGAAAAGGCTGAGGTATGCCAAGTTACACAAGAACTGGACTGAAAATCAGTGACAACAGATCTTATAGAGTGATGACTCCAAATTTGAAATTTTTTGATCAATTTGTCATCAATATGTACGGAGGAGATCAAGAGAGAGGTACAATAGTGAGTGTCTACAACCATCTGTAAAACATAGTGGAGGCCCTGTCATGGTTTGGGGCTGCATTTCAGCCAGTGGTGTTGGAGATCTTCTCAAAATTATGAATTATGGGATTATGAATGCAGAAAAGTGCCATTAGATTTTGATCCACCATGAAATATCATCTGAAAAACATCTGATTGGCAACGGCTTCATTTTTCAGCATGATAGTGTTCCCAAACACACTGCCAATGCAGTAAAAGCATAGAAAAACACACAGTGGAACACTATCAGTCATGGATTGGTCTCCCCAGAACCCGAACCTCAACATTACTGAAGCAGTGTGGGATCATCTTGATAGAGAACAGAACAAAAGGCAGCTGACATCCAAAGAAGAGGTTTGAATCTCCTTCAAGAAGCCTGGAGAACTATTCCTGAAGACTACTTAAAGAAATTACAAGGAAGCTTGAAAGAGAGTTCAGGCTGTGCTGAACAATAAAGGTGGTCATACCAAATATTGACTTTCAAACTCATTAGAATTGTACAAACTCTGTTTTTGCCTTTCATACTATGTTTCAATGTATATTTCAATAAATCACTGCAGCTATTTCCCATTTTCCTTGTACTGTATAAAGAAATGGGGGGTGGCCCAAGACTTTTCCACAGTACTGTAAGAATGAACCAATCCAGTCTGGTTCTTATATTATACCGATATTTTGTGCTCAGATGTTTCCAGGTACTGGGTACAGATCTGAATTCATAAGGTTTCATCTTCACTGTGAGGAAGAGACTGGGAATCAGGTTCAGCTTAAACATTGCTTACCTGATTGTACAAAATAAAATATAACAGATACATATGTCCGAGAGTATAAATTTACTGAAAAAAAGTTTAAAAAGTCAAAAAGTTTTGCAAACAAACAAAGAAAAGCTGAAAAGACTTAAAATACAAAATATGTCAAAGAGGACTGACCTTTAGTCGAACCATGGTGTTAGCAAACAACTTGATCATGTCACTTCCTCTTTTTTGTGTTACTTACTGTCATGTCTCTTCCTTTTCCAGTTTTTACAGTGCTGTGAAAAAGTATTCACAGCACTTTTTTTTTTTTGGCTTTTTGTCACACATACATGTTTTTAGATCATCACATTTTTAAAATTTTCATATTAGACAAAGATAACACAAGTCATTACAAAATGCAGTTTTTAAATGATGATTTCATTTGTTAAGGGAAAAAAGCTATCCAAACTTACCTGGCCTTATGTGAAAAAGTAATTGTCCATGAAGCAGGCTAAAAGATCTCAAAAAGCAACACATCGTGCCATGAGCTAAAGAAACAGCTGAGAAACAAAGTCGTTGACATCTATCAGTCTGGAAAGGGTTACAAAGCCATTTCTAAGGCTTTGGGACTCCAGTGAACCACGGTGAGAGCCATTAACTTGGATAGCTTTTTTCCCTTAATAAATGAAATCATCATTTAAAAACTGCATTTTGTATTTACTCGGATTGTCTTTGTCTAATATGAAAATTTCCTTGATGATCTGAAACATATAGTTGTGACAAATATGCAAAACACTAAGAAATCAAAAAGGAGGCAAATACTTTTTCACAGCACTTGTGGGGCACAACTTGCAGTGCAGAATAACTGTTCTTTAAAATCTGTTGATGTTAAAAAATTGTTTAACAATTAAAAGAGACATGTCAACAAAATCAAAACAAAACAAGTGGATTTATAACAAGTTGGAATAAGAGAAAAATGCCATTTTGGGGGGTTCCTAAGAGCTGTTTTGTATTTTAAATGATCTTTTAGAACCACTTTTTCAACAGACAGGTTTACAGTTTGTCTCAGGACAAGCGTAATTTACACAACAGATGTATGTTTTACTATTTTGTGCAAGTGTTTTTCAAATTCATGTGTGGAACAGAAAAATATCCTGCAATTGTAGAATGGCCCTTTCTGCTTTGTAGAACAATAAATGAAAAACACCAACTGATGGACCTGGCCAGAGATAGCCCCACCCTGCAGTGTCCCAAAATTGTATACCTACTGTCAGGCAGTGTTTGAAGCCCATGGACTGTTTGCAAGCATTTCAATTTAAAAATAATCCTGCCAGTGTTATTAAAATGTGAGTTTATTACAGATGATTCAAGATTGTATATGTGTGACGATTAAACCCTGTCACTGAATTTCAGGAAATTTCAGAAAAATCCCTGACCTTATAAAAACTTATCAGGAAATGCAGTCTGTTTACTGTTAACGGGAGTGACTGATACTCCACCCCCAGTGCAAATAGTATAAAGATGGAGTGATTCGCTTTCAATTTCACCACTTCGCTTCACTTCGGCTTACAGACCGACTGGTGTGGGACATTTAAGCCTGTAAGTACTCTATATTTCTCTACTGACTGATGAATTCATGCATTACTGATGCTTTTAAATGTATGTTGTGGACACAACTTTACATATATCCTCTGTTTTAAGGATCATGAGCAGGAACTTCTTATCCAAAAATGATGAGCTTCGCAGGGGAGACTACCTGGTGTCCAACAACAAGCAGTATAAGGCTATTTTTCAGGTGAGTAACTTAAATAGTCACTCCAGAGGCTCATAAAAGCCTTGTTTACCAGTCATGTGTGAAGACAGTAATCTAATAATGTGTCTGTTTTATGGCTGCAGGACGATGGTAACTTTGTCATCTATGGCTGGAAGCCTGTGTGGTCTTCAGACACATATGGATCAGACGCTGTCCGCCTGTGCATGCAGGGTGACTGCAACCTGGTCATGTACAACAAGTGTGACACGCCTAGATGGCACACAAACTCCGTCAAATCCAGCTGCAACATGTGCCGTCTTCAACTGACCGATGATGGCAAACTGGTGCTGAACAGAGAGTGCGAACAAATCTGGAGCTCTGCAGAGTCCAGAGGCACGAAGTGATGCTTCTGAAGTCATGTGTGAAACCATCTTTGCATGTTATTTTGAGTTACACGGAAACCTTCAGCTATGGTGAATTGTTCACAGTGCCAGTAAAATGTGAGAGAAATAAAAGTACATTTCCAGCACCTTTAATTGACTTATGTTGTTTATTAAATATGTTCTCTCTTAGGGGTCTTACCTAATGTCAGAATGCTTGTACCACAGTAAAATAAAGAGACCAATTCCAGGTTTTGTTATGACAAAATAAATACACAGTCAAAATCGTTTAAACAACCATGTCTCCCTCTTAGTGGAGCAGACTGATTCCTAACAATGAGGACCTGCAGTATTGTTAGAAATGCTGAAAAGGACAAAACTCACAGGTTAAAAAACACAAAACAAAACTTACTTTAAAATGTTTCATAGGTGATGAGACACTGTCCTCTAATCCATCAAAAGCATTTATAAAAAAGATATTTTGACTTTGGCTTTTTTTGTTATTTCTATATATGTTATAGCATTAACTGTGCATAGATCACTGTGCAGATGCTAAAACCACTGGTGCACCACAATCAACTTGAAACAAATATTGCTTCTTTCCTGTGTTGCAGTCATGTCTGTTGCGTCTTTGTGTGTTAATTTTTAGTGTCTGACAAGTGTCTGCACTGACACTTCAGCTGCAAAACACTCGTGAACCGACCAGGACGTCAGTCTGAGTGTTTACAGTGCAAAGGAGGAGCAGGAGTTAGTTCAAATCAAACGATTTTTATTTGCAGCTGTGTGAAGAGACCACAAGGTGTCACTCTAATCCTTCGGTAGTTTATGTTCATGTCAACGTTTCACATTAAAAAAATAAACGTAAATAATTTGAAAATATAAATCCATTTTCTTCATCACTTGTCCAATCCGGAGTTGGAGTGGGACTGGAGCCTATCCCAGCTGCCAAAAAGTGAGAAGTAAGGTAAACCCCTGGACAGGTTGCCAGTCTGTCGCAGGAGTAACACAGAGAGACACACAACCATTCTCCAGTTACCAGTTAACCCAATATGCATGTCTTTGGACTGTGAGAGGAGGCTGGAGTACCTGGAGAGAACCCACGCAGGTACAGGGAAACCATGCAAACTCCACAGAGAAAGGCCCCAGCCAGGTGGTGGACTCAAACCCAGGACCTTCTTTATGTGATGTGAAAGTGTTAACTGCTGCATCACCAGGCCACCCCATGTTTTAAAAATATTTATGTTGTTTTATGTGCAATCTCTAAAAGCTAACATTAGTGTCATAGTTTGCCACATCACGCAGAAACACATGATCTTAACTCAGTTGCACTGGGAAATAAACATAATTATTGGCATCATGTAAACCTGAACTACATTTATAGGACAGATATTTAAGGACATTTATTGTGATTACTCCTGGGAAGTGTTTGGAAACTGAAGAGACCAGTGTATGCAGTTTTAAAAGTTTCCCATTTTTGATTATTATTATTCAGCTTTGACAGTTTGGGGCCTGCTTTTTCATATTTTGTATTTCAAAATATTCCTAATGTCTTCATCGGGACTGCAGGCAGGCCAGTTTAGCAGGCAGACTCTCAATATGCCACACTGCTGTAATACATTCAGAATGTGGTTTGACTTTTTTTTGTGTGTGAAATAAGCATAATCTTTTTCTGGGAAAATGTCTGGATAGCATCATGTTGTTTCAAAAACCTGTACATTTTGTTCAGCAATATATTTCAAAGATTTTACCCACTCCATCTGCATTTATCACAGACGGCATCGTTCGAACTGCACGTTGGGAACAAACCAGCTGGTCCCTCTCAGAATTTCATATTTTGACTGGTCAGACCATTTCAGTCCATCTTAAAGAAGGCGACAGCATTTCTGGGTCTTGTTTTTTATCAGTTTTATTCTGTATATTACAAGATGAAATTTGCATTTGTGGATGCAGTGATGAGCTGAGGAGTGTTACTGAGCACATGCGGTGATTTAGACTCATCACTGTTTTAATGCACTGCTGCCTGAAGACTGCTGCCTGTTTGTTTAATCAGGACCCCATTAGTGTCAGCCCCAGGCTTAGCTACTCTTCCTGGGGTCCTTATACACTCAGTCCAACAACCACAACACATGAACATACACAGGAGCTGGAAAGTATTCACAGAGCTTCACTTGCTCCACATTTTGTCATGTTACAGCCTTATTCCAAAATGGATTAAATTCATTTGTCACCTTAAAATTCTACACACAATACCCCATAATGACAAAGTGAAAAAAGTTTGCTTGAAATTCTTGCAAATTTATTAAAAAGAAAAAAAAAAAAAAACATGCACATAAGTATTCACAGCCTTTGCCATGACATTCAAAATTGAGCTCAGGTGCATCCTGTTTCCACTGATCATCTGTGAGATGTTTCTACAACTTGATTGGAGTCCACCTGTGGTAAATTCAGTTGATTGGACATGATTTAAAGGCACACACCTGTCTATATAAGGTCCCATAGTTGGCAGTACATGTCAGAGCACAAACCAAGCCATGAAGTCCAAGGAATTATCTGTAGACCTCTGAGACATGATTGTATCGAGGCACAGATCTGAGGAAGGGTACAGAAAAATTTCTGCAGCATTGAAGGTCATAATGATCACAGTGGCCTTCATCATCTGTAAATGGAGGAAGTTTGGAACCACCAGAACTCTTCATAGAGCTGGCCGCCCGGCCAATCTGAGCGATTGGGGTAGAAGGGCCTTAGTCAGGGAGGTGACCAAGAACCCAGTGGTGACTCTGACAGAGCTCCAGCGTTGCTCTGTGGAGAGAGAAGAACTCCTCAATAAAAGGCACATGACAGTCTGCCTGGAGTTTGCCTGAAGGACTCTCAGACCAGTGAAACAGTGAAGCATGGTGGTGGCAGCATTATGCTGTGAGGATGTTTATCAGCAGCAGGAACTGAGAGACTAGTCAGGGTTGAGGGAAAGATGAATGCAGCAATGTACAGAGATGTCCTTGATGATAACCTTCTCCAGAGCGCTCTGGACCTCAGACTGAGATGAAGGTTCATCTTCCAACAGGACAACGACCCTAAGCACACAGCCAAGATAACAAAGGAGTGGTTTCAGGACCACTCTGTGAATGTCCTTGAGTGGCCCAGCCAGAGACCAGACTTGAACCTGATTGAACATCTCTGAAGAGATCTGAAAATGGCTGTGCACCGACGCTCCCCGTCCAACCTGATGGAGCTTGAGAAGTTCTGCAAAGAAGAATGAGAGAAACTGCCCAAAAATAGGAGTGCCAAGCTTGTAGCATCATACTCAAAAAGACTTCAGGCTGTAATTGCTGCCAAAGGTGCTTCAAAGTATTGGACAAAGGCTGTGAATACTTATGTACATGTTATATTTTTGTTTTTCATTTTTATATAAATGTTAAATAAGCAACCTTTGTTTTTACTTTGCCATTATGGGGTATTGTGTGTAGAATTTTGAGGTGAAAAATGAATTTAATCCATTTTGGAATAAGACTGTAACTTAACAAAATGTGGAACAAGTGAAGCACTGTGAATACTTTCCAGATGCACTGTAAAACCAGCAAATTCTTCTCATACAGAGACCACTGAGTTTCACAGAGAGAGCTTAAAGACTACCTTAAGAGGACACAAAAAAACAATCAAAATCTGCATTAGGCATTCACACAATAAATAATTATTCTAATAAACATTACTTATTCTCCAGTATAACTTCTATTTGATTACTACACGTACCGTCTACATTCTTATACTTTGGTTCCAAGATCAAGGTTACAAGTTTATGCTCATATTATGCACATAGCATGTATACATCCTCTCTCCACCAGATGTCTCCATTATCCAAACAATTTTAATTACACTTCTTTCTGGTTTAGATATAATACTCTTAATATTTAAACTGTTCTTTAGTACTCTGATGTACAATATGAACTGTAACAAGTTCCATCCTATCTCAGCTCTGTAAATCACTGTTTTCTGAATATTGTTTTAACTTTTGGCAGTGTGAACCACCTTTCTGTTGCAGATTGTGTTTCATAAGTATGTTGACTAAAATGCAATATAATACATTTGGCAGTCTTGTCACGACTATACTTCTGATTAAACTTACAGAGAATAGGCAGATTAGTTCTGTAAGAACATTACAATGCACAGCATGTAGCTTTATTTTGAGCTACTTGTAACCTTTTAATTTCTTTTATTGAAGCACTGGACCAGATCACACTGCAATAATTACTTATACACCACTATTGCATTTAATTATTAGTAATTAATTTTAAACTCTGGCTCTCTCCGATGTGTGTCTTTGTCTTGTCTCTCTCTGCTCTCTTCTCTTTCCCCTCTCTCCAAACTGGTTGCGGCAGATGGCTGCCCCTCCCTGAGCCTGGTTCTGCCAGAGTTTTCTTCCTGTTAAAAAGGAGTTTTTCCTTCCCACTGTCACAAAGTGCTTGATCATAGGGGACCATCTGATTGCTGGGGTTCTCTCTAATATTGTAGGGTCTTTACCTTACAATATAAAGCACCTTCTTGAGGTGACAGTTGTTGTGATCTGGTGCTATATAAATAAAACTGAATTATCAAGATGTGACAGAACTAATGCATTTAGAACCTGTTTTATAACCTCTGGTGTCATTAATTATAAACCTCTTCTCACCACTGACAGACTTCCTCCCATTTTACTTACAATTTTATTCAATCTGTTTAGACAATATTAATTTGCAAACCTCCATTTTACCAAATAGTTTTGTCTCCTGCACTTGTTCATTAGGAATATCTAAGTATTATTCTGTTTTTAGTCGATCCCTCACTTGTATCACTGTACACTTTGTTTTGGTAACATTTAATACCAATTTTTTTATCCATCACCAAATCTACCACAGCTTTCAACTTCTCATTACCTCATTTAACTTATCAGTTACATACTACAGATGTCATGAAGAGTGGATTTGGACCCAAATGCAGGATGCAGAAATAGGCAAGAATTAACTGAAAATGCACGTCTTATGCAGGTTGATCATAAATTCAGAAATACAAGGTTCATAAATACAAGGACTCCAATAAAAGTCTCTAACAGCCAGAACACACAGAAGAGTAGGCTGACAGACACCGAGCCAAAGACTGAGGGGAACACAGCACTATTTACACACATGGGGGATAATCAGGAGAAGTGGACACAGCAGGGTGACAAGATGCAGTTGATAAAAATCAAAGACAATGAGACAGTAGGGGACACAAAACTTAACACAATACACAGGAGACAAATGACTACCAAAATAAAACAGGAAGTGAGGAACAATAACTAAACAGGGAAAGTCTTGATGCATGCTCAATAATCCAGGTAAGGAAATCTCAGAAAGTTGATTCTGTTCATCTGGACGTAACGTTTTCAGTGGGAGAAACATTTCGTCACATATCCAACTTTCTGGGATAAACAGGGAAAGGCAAACACAGGACTAAACTAAACTAAGAGGAACAAATTAAACTAAGAATAAATTATAACAAGAACTAAAGGCTCCAAAAAAGCTCAAGAAAACATGAAGATCAATACACAAATCTATGAAGACCAAAACAAAGAGTTCAACCTCAAAAATTCAAAAACCCACAGTCAGACTCAGATCATGACAACAGAGATGTTCCATCATTTTGTTACCATAACATTCCTTTCCCAGTCTTTTGTTGGCCCCATCCTAAGCTTTTTGCAATATGCTGCTCACATCAAATTCAAAACAAGCAAAAACATCTCTCAGTTTTGATCTTTATTATGGTGCCTTTTCAGTAGTTAAGTTAATATGGCGATACAGTGATCTGTGAATCATTGCACTCTTTCTTTTTTTATGTCACATATTTTTAACACTTCATTTTTATTACTTTTCCATTTCAGATATACACAAAAGAAAGAAGGGAAACAAAACAAACCAACAAAAATCAACCCACAAACAATCTGGATTTCTGTTTCTTTAGTTTGTTCCTGTGACATCAATATTTCAGTCCTCACCCAGTCATTGACACATAAACATGGTCCATTTCTCTCAACACCGTTCCTCATGTCTTATATTATGAGTCAGTTGCTCCATAACATAATTTGCACTCACTATTTTTAGCCATTTGTCTTGTGCTGGTGAGTAGGGTGACCAGGGTGACCAGATCCCAACAAAGTAAATGTGGGACATGTCAACACCGATCCAGGGGAACACAGCCTGGACAGCTCGCCAGTCTGCCACAGGGCTAACACATGAAGACAGGTAACCATTCACACCTGCGGACAATTTAGAATCACCAATTATCCTAACCTCATATCCCCTTAAAACTTTGGACAGTGGGAGGAAGCCAGAGAACCTAGAGAGAACCCATGCAGACACAGGGAGAACATGGACTCTACACAGAACGGTCCAAGACTAGATTTGAACCCAGGAACTTCTTGTTATAAGGTGATAGTGCTAACCACTGCACCACCATGCTGCCACCAGCAGTGTTTCCCAGTTCAAAACTGAAAAATAACTTTACCAATAAAGACAAAAACTCTATTTCTCAGAATATACTTTAATTGGGGTAGTTTCCATCATTGTTAACCAAATCTGCAAAGCTTGTGACTTTTTTGATAACCTTCCCTGATGAGTATGGCATTAGATGAGGCCAACCTTCTTATGACTATAATAAAAAGCCTTCCCTTCATATACAGTTTAGAAAAGTGAATGTCCTGTCGAACCAGTTAAAAAGTGGGTGATTGTCTCAAGATTTAATTCAATTCAGTTTTATTTATCGTATATAGCGCCAAATCACAACAACAGTCACCTCAAGGCGCTTTATATTGTAAGGTAAAGACCCTACAATAACTCCTTTGTCCCATATGCCATCAAACTGTTCAACTCCTCGCTGGGAGAGAGGGGGAGGGGAAACAGGGGGACATAGGAGGACGAAGTATTTATTTATTAAGTATATTTTTTATTGTAACTGTAATATGACGGTGTACTGCTGCTGGAAACTAAATTTCCCAAAGGAACTTTCCCAAGGGATTAATAAAGTTCTATTCTATTCTATAATACAGAAAAACCCCAACAATCAGATGACCCCCTATGAGCAAGCACTTGGCGACAGTGGGAAGGAAAAACTCCCTTTTAACAAAGATGTGGGATGGGGGACAAAGAATAACAATGCTGTGCGGTCCCACATAAAAAGGGACATCTGTTCACCCTGTTGGCAGGTCTTGTTTTTTTTACAGGCTACTAACAAGATTTTAAACAAATATCTGTCTCACATATTTTTATGTTTTTGTAAACACGGTTGTGCAAGCCAAAAGAAAACACAGTTTCCTCTGCATGTAGAAACGTGGCTTCCAACATGATCAGTCACTTGTGTCCTGAAAATACAGGGGCACAGAGTAAGAATTTAAACTGAATACTGAATCTGAAAAACTTAAGAATGAAGGGTAAACATGAAGGCCCTTTGCAGTGGAGATATATTTAGAACAGATTTTCACACTTGGTAAACAAGCCGAGCTGTTTAAATGTTGTCACAATTATGCTGGCGCTGCTCCTACCCTTGTTATTGCTGCCATTTATGAAAGACCATTTTGTGTCCTAGATGCGGTTTGTCTTGACATCTCCATTGTCTGCTCTACACTGCCGCTTGTGCCAAGAGTAAATCTCATTAAGAGTGAGAGGCACTGGCAGAACGGGGGCTCACTCACAGGCTCTGTGGCTAAAAATAGAGAAAGAGGGTGATTATACTCCATAGATCTGTAATTACAGATGAACTGTTAAGTGGTGCTGTGAGACTACAGGAATGATCCTGTGCAGAAACATGAGCATGCAGGCAATGGAACAAATATGTGATGTTTATTTTCCTCATTAAATGCAAACACTAAGAAGTGATGTAGAGCTGACTCTGCAAATTTCACTCCTGCAGAGTGACAGTATCACAGCTTTTGCTACAGACGTGATTCAAATCCAGACCACTAGATGGCAAACTAGGTTTGTACTAAAAAAAATTTTTCCCATGAGGTAATCAGCAGCTCAGCTCCATACATAGAAACACACACTGGGTACCGTATTCTTTCTGGATTTGGCTCACAGGAAGGAAAAACTACACAGCAGTACTGCTGAAGGTTTAGTTCTGAGGGATGTGTGGTGATTTTAATTTGAAAGAGGAGTGCTGTCAGCTTTAATTTGTCCTGCTGTGAGTTTGGCATTTCCTGTTGTGGGAGTTTTCACAGCCTGTCGATGGTATTCAAAAATAATTAATTAATTAAAATTAAAATAGAATGCAATCATTTGAAAAATTCCTAAACCAATATTTTATTCACATTAGACCACAGGGGGAAAAATCTAATGTTTAAACTGAGACATTTTATTATTTCATGAAAAATATGAGCTTATTTTGGATTTGATGGCAGCAAAACATCTAAAAAAAGGCAACAAAAGGCTGGAAAAGTAAGTGGTACTAAAAAGAAACAGCCGGAGGAACTAATTAGGTTAACTGGCAACAGGTCAGTAACATGATTGGGTATAAAAAGAGCATCTTAGAGAGGCAGAGTTTCTCAGAAGTAAAGATGGGCAGAGGTTCACCAATCTACAAAAAATGGCATCTGCAAATTGTTGAACAATATCAGAATAATGTTCTTCAGCATAAAATTCTGAAGTCTTTGAATACCTCATCATCTACAGTACATTATATTGTCAAAAGATTCAGAGAATCTGGAGAAATCTCTGTGTGCAACGAACAAGGCTGAAAATCAATATTGGATGCCTGTGATGCCTCTTTAAGGCCTCAAGTGGCACTGCATTAAAAACAGGCATGATTCTGTAATTTAAATCACCACATGGGCTCAGGAACACTTTCAGAAATCATTGTCTAAGAATACAGTTCAATGCAGGTTAAAGCTCTATCAAAGTAGAAGCCATATGTGAACATGATCCAGAAACACCGCTGTCTCCTCTGGGCCAAAGCTCATTTAAAACGGACTGAGACAAAGTGGAAAACTGTTCTGTGGTCAGACGAATCACAATTGAAATTCCTTTTGGAAAACATCAACACATCGTCCTCTGGAGTAAAGAAGAGAAGGACCATCCGGCTTGTTATTAGTGCTCAGTTCAAAAGCCTGCATCTCTGATGGTATGGGGTGCATTAGTGCCTATGGAATTGGCAGCTTGCACATCTGGAAAGACCATCAATGATCATCCAGATGATGTCTTTTTCAGGGCAATACAGTGTTAAACCATACACTGAAGCTATTACAACAGCATGGCTTTGTAGTAAAAGAGTCCAGGTGCTGAACTGGCCTGCCTGCAGTCGAGACCTTTCACCAACTGAAAACATTTGGCGCATCATGAAACCAAAAGAAGACCCAGGATTGTTAAGCAGCTTGAATCCTCTATCAGACAAAAATGGGACAACATAGATCTTTTAATGCTGAATTTTATCTACCAAAAACTGAAATTGTACCCCTTTTTATTATTGAATGAACTTTGTTTTGGCTTCTAAATTGGAACTTACCAGAGAAAAAAAAGAGAACTAGTGGATTCAGAGGTTTAGGTTGACACTGCAGGAAAACTATCCATAAATTTCCTTTCTTTTTGTTTCAATAATAGGGCAGAAATAAATAAATTATAGCTTTAAAAATATGTGTTTCAGAAACCTGGTGGTCCTGCATGTCCCACACTTTATACAGTTTGTGGACCACCATTGTCTCTAAGTGCAGTTCAGTCCAGTTTCTATATATGCACATTAATATGTGGCAGTTATTTATGAATGTGAGCCATGTGTCTGCAGAGTAAACTAAAGAACAATAAACTGTTGAGAATATTTTTAATTATTATTAAATTATTATTATTATTATGTTTTGTCTCAAAAGATCAACCCATTACTGTAAATTATGATTTTCTTCTCCAGCTTTTCTATAATTTTACCAGGATTTTAGCTGCATTGTTGATATGTTTCTCTTCTATGTGAAATTATGAATTTATTATCAGGATTTCTATTGTTTCTAAATAGTCTTGCAGTCTAGCATGCATCATTTTGCTGGTTCTTATATTCTGTGGCTCCCTGCTGTACTGCACAGTCCTCACTGTGGGAGGGTTTAATTTGCCAAGAGCACCTTCTGCTTAGTAATTTGTATGATATAAAATTATAGTCCACTCCAGACATTCAGGACTAGCTTTATTACAAATTATGCAGAAAAAAAACAGCACCTCATCATCCAGTGATTTACCTCTACTCTTTCTGATGCTTGTACTTCTTAAATAATAAAAAAAAAAAATCTTCAAACCCTGTAACTTTGACGATTCTCTGAACAGAAACCTCCCTTCTTATAGTACAAAAGCCTCTTTCTGTTTTTTTAATCAAGAAATAAAAGCACAAGCAGCTGCTTGTGCCCATCTGTGGTTTCTGGTTTTGTTGCATTTGACTGAGGTTGAGTCCATATTTAGTTTTGGTTATTGGTTTAGATTTATGTTGTAAAAAAATAATAACCTGCACAAAGAAGAGATATAAATTCAAACCATCATGGGACCTGGCAAAATAAAATAGCATATCACACAAATAACTGAAGCATGCTACATGATAAAAACATGTTTAAAATATTTCCAGAGTGACTCTGGCTGACCAAAATCTTTTTTTTAACAAAAGACTGCTGGGCTTCCCACCAATCAGGATGGATCATTGGACAGACCCACTGAGCTCATTCCCTGGACTAGAACTTCTGTTACTTGGAAAACAGCTACAAAAATGTAGGATGACAACAAAACAGAAGCAAAACAATTGCAAGTAGACAAAAATCTTTTCTTTCAGTCTCTTTGAGGAGGCCCTTTTACATGTGTCAGAGCCATCGATAACTTGAATGGATAAATAGTTATTTATATTGCTTCATGTTAGAATGTGTTAATGTTAATTAAAATGCACTGGCATTTATTATTCAAATTCAATAAACCATATAATTATTAATTATGTGCAGTTTATTGTGAACAAGAGCTTCCCCTGCTATAAAATTCAGCTGGGGCGATTTAGTGGTAACATTGTGTTTCAAATGTTTCAAATTAGGCACTTAAAATGTAATACTGGGGCCCAATCACAGCAGTGTCACAAAATAACATTGTGAGTTCTAAAAACATTACGTGATGCAGCATAATAACACTACCCTGACTTACATTAGTGGAATACATTGTACTTACATTGTTTGTAATATTACTGCAACGATGAAGAAAAATCTTGTTGCAGTCTGGTTATTTTCTGACCATAGTGTCATGCTCCGTGGGTTTTGTTGGGTCATTTTTGTTTTTTAGCACCTTTGGAGTTGATTGATTGTTCGCGTTTTAGTGAACTGTCGCCTCCCTTGTGTATCTTTAATGGGTCTCTGTGTTTAGTTAGTTACCTCTGCCAAGGAGGTTATGTTTTTGGTCATGTTTGTGTGCATACATGGGGTGTAGCGTGGGGTCATGTTAACAATCCATTAAAATTTGGCTTACGTTCACCAAGGTCTTCAAGGCCAACTTAATGATTTATTGGTCTAAAATTGACAAAAAGCCTTTTAACTTTGAAACAATGATTCTTACAAGTGTGGTGTGTATTGTTAACATATAAAAAGTACTGTTATGAGTTATTATTAATCTCTGGCTCTCTTCCACACATGTCTTTGTCTTCCTCCCCTCACCCCCAACCGGTCGCGGCGGATGGCTGCCCCTCCCTGAGCCTGGTTCTGTTGGAGGTTTCTTCCTGTTAAAAGGGAGTTTTTCCTTCCCACTGTTGCCAAATGCTTGCTCATAGGGGATCGTCTGATTGTTGGGGTTTTCTCTTCTCTCTGTATTATTGTAGGGTCTTTACCTTACAATATAAAGCGCCTTGAGGCGACTGTTGTTGTGATTTTGGCACACAAATTAAAACTTATAATTAAACATAATTAAAACTGAATTGAATTGAAATTGACTAGCGAGAAACAGCTGGTGGGGGCTATTGCACCCCCCTCGCCTGAAGCCAGATCTCTGGTGTGAGAGACTGGAAGTTCACAGT
>VUQS01073046.1:0-31415 GCA_015108495.1 Heterochromis multidens
AGTGTACGCTGTTAAGTGCCAGGAGGATTGCCGTGACTTATACATTGGGGAAACCAAACAACCTCTGGCCAAGTGGATGGCACAACACAGAAGAGCTAGCTCGTCAGGCCAGGACTCCACAGTCTATTTACACCTACAGGCCAGTGCCACTTTTTCAGTAATGAGGATGTACACATCCTGGACAGGGAGGAACCCTGGTTTGAGTGGGGAGTCAAGGAGGCCATTTACGTGAAAAGGGAAAGACCATCTCTGAACCGAGGAGGGGACCTAAGGGTACATCTTTCACCATCTTACAATGCTGTGATTGCAGCCATTCCCCAACTCTCTGTGAATGGTACTCATGGCCATTGATCAATGGACAATTTGCATATTATAATGAACATGAAACTGACCTCATGGCCCATTGTTACTCAGTGGTGCTAGTTTTGGTCATTATGCAAATGTACTGTTTATAAGATTGGGGAAACCTGCAGTCAGCTGAGACTGATGAAGTCACTTGGATGAGTGACGAAACATTTCTCCCACTGAAAACGCTACGTTCAGATGAACAGATTCATATTTTGCATCCTTTTGCAAAAAGGATGGAAATGGCTGTGGTAAACATATTTCAAGAAGAAGGAGGAACATAGGGAAACATATAAGAGTGGAAGAAGGCACACACAAGTGAACTATATCTTATGCAGAAGGTGCAATCTGAAAGAGATAGAAGACTGCAAAGTAGTGTCGGGAGATACCAGCATCAGATGATAGTCTGTAGGATGATTTTGGAAATAAAGAGGAAGCAAATGAAGACAGAGGCAAGGATTAAATGGTGGAAGTTGAAGAAAGAAGAATGTTGCACAGAGTTCAGTCAGGAGTTGAGACAGGCTCTGGTTGGTAGTGACAACTTGCCAGATGGCTGGGAAATTAGAGTTGGAGTGCTGAGGGAAACTGCCAAGAAGGTGTTTGGTGTTACCTCTGGAGAGAGGAAAGAGGACAAAGAGACTTGGTGGTGGAATGAGAAAATATTGTACTTGGATGCTAGGCATACAGCAAAGGAAAAGGCTTATAGTCAGTTGTATGTGAGGCTGGACACCAAGGAAAGAGAAAAGGACTTGTATCGATTGGCAAGGCGAAGAGACTGAGCTGAAAAGGATGTGCAGCAGGTTAGGGTGATTAAGGATAGTGATGTAAATGTACTAACAAATGAAGAGTGTGTTGAGAAGATGGAAGGAGTACTTTGAGAAACTTGTGAATGAAGGAAACGAGAGAGAGGGGAGGACAGGTGGTGAATCAGGAAGTGCAGAGGATTAGTAAAGAGGAAGTGAGGACAGCTATGAAGAGGATGAAGAGTTGAAAGGCGGTTGGTGTTCTATTGGATTTAGGTCAGGCGAGTGTGGGGGCCACTCAGTGGCATCAATTTCTTCATCCTCCAGGAACTGCCTGCATACTCTTGCCACATGAGGCCAGGCATTGTCACACACCCGGAGGAACCCAGGACCCACTGCACCAGTGTAGGCTCTGACAATGGGTCCAAGGATTTCATCCCAATACCTAATGGCAGTCAGGGTGCCGTTGCCTACCCTATAGAGGTCTGTACATTCCTCCATGGATATGCCTCCCCAGACCATCATTGACTCACCACCAAACAGGACAAGCTGAACGATGTTACAGGCAGCATAATGTTTTCCACGGCTTCTCCAGACCCTTTCACACCTGTCACATGTGCTCAGGGTGCACCTGCTTTCATCTGTGAAAAGCACAGGATGCCAGTGGTGGCCAATTCTGGTTTTCTATGGCAAATCCCAGTCGGGCTCCACAGGGCCCACTAGAGGACATCAGGCCCTTAGGTCACCCTCATGAAGTCTGTTTCTGATTGTTTGGTCAGAGACATTCTGACATTCTACATTGGCCTGCTGGAGGTCATTTTGTAGGGCTCTGGCAGTGCTCATCCTCTTCCTCCTTGCACAAAGGAGCAGATACCTGTCCTGTTGATGGTTAAGGACCTTCTACAGCCCTGTCCAGCTCTCGTACAGTAACCGGCTGTCTCCTGGAATCTCTTCCATGCTCTTGAGGCTGTACTGGGAGGCACAGCAAACCTTCTGGAAATGGCGCATATTGATGTGCCATCCTGGAGGAGTTGGACTACCTGTGCAACCTCTGTAGGGTCCATGTATCACCTCATGCTACCAGAAGTGACACTGACCCTAGCCAAATGCAAAACTAGTGAAAAAACAGTCAGAAAAGATGAGGAGGAAAAAAATGTCAGTGGCCTCCACCTGTAAAACCATTCCTGTTTTGGGGGTTGTCTCATTGTTAATCCTCTAGTGCACCTGTTGTTAATTCCATTAAAACCAAAGCAGCTGAAACTGATTAACAACCACCTCTGGTACTTAACTAACCTGATCAATATCCCAGCGGTTTAATTGACTTGATGCTATATTCTGATTAAAAAGTGTTACTTTTTGGCGCTATTAAAAAAAAAATTCCCCACTCGCCCTGTGGGTGGTCTTTATCCTTCAAGCTCAGGTCCTCTACCAGAGGCCTGGGAGCTTGAGGGTCCTGTGCAGTATCTTTGCTGTTCCTAGGACTGCACTCTTCTGGACAGAGATCTCAGATGTCATTCCTGGGATCTGCTGGAGCCACTCGCCCAGTTTGGAATAGAAACGACAGGCAGCCAAGCTAATTAGGTAGTCAGATGCTAGCTTTGCATCGGTTCTTATTCCTTTGTTTACTTAGATCACTGACATTGTGTCTTTGGGAATTTCATGCTTCTAAGCTGACACCTACAATATATTTAGCTACACTATACTTTTTCTTTTTGTGTTCCTTCACTGTTGCTGCTTTGTCATTGTGGCCCTTTGTAAGCTACAACCCAGCTCACCTTTAGCCTCCCTGACAGAATCTGGGAGATGTTTTCAAAACCCAGAGGTGAAACCTGAGACGCAACTCATGTAGTGGAAGAGAACATGCCTGCTTTGTGTTATAAATCCCTTCTGGTGGTTTTTAAGCTGTGTTAAAGGAGATTTGGTGTGGAAAAGGGAGGGAGCTCTTCATAAACATGTGGTCATGATAATCGAAGGCATAAACTGACAGCTGATTTCTGACATCTTTACTCTACTTCAAAACCCCCTTCAGACTCATGACACACTTATTTGGATCTGGAGGTCTCCTTAGTGTGAGTGTACATGCCTGTGTGTGTGTTTCTGTGTGACTGTCCATCGACACTGCAGGCCACAGGAAACAGATGCTTAGTGAGGGGCCGGGTTTACACAAGACCAAAAGGATCAAACTCAAACCACATCCAGCAAGGAGATTATTGCTCAACAACAGTCACACACACAGAAAGAGGAAGCAAGTTAGACTGTTAGACTCCTGTGTTAGTTCAGTGATACATGAAGTTGCTAAAGTACAGTACAAGTTAATATTGAAAAGCCTCACATTTATTGAATCATTCATTCACACAACAGATAATGAACAATGGAGATGCCTTAAGAAAAATGAATTCTATTTCAACAATATGTCTGTTTTCCCACATTCAGTCAGTCTGCAGTCATTACAAAGAAGTCGGCACAGCTTTTTAGTCTAACCACCTTACTAAGGTGTCATATGGCACGGCAAATTCTTTGTGAGTACAAAGGCTATAAAAGTGATGATTCAGACCTGAGGCTCAGGCTCAACCACTTTCATGGCATGATCCATTCTTCATGACTTGCAACTCAATACTTCCTGGCGCAAAACAGAGTGAAAAGTGCCCAAATTTTATCCGTCTTCACTGCAATTTTTACACTTTGCAAAGCAAGCCAAACTGAGGGCCAGACTGGCTGCTTTAGTGGATATGGTATCTTTAACACCCCTTCATAAAACGTTGAATAATCAATCACCTATTAATATAAATTCATTTTAAAGAGTTAAAAATTTAGCGATTACCTTTGTTTCCTACTTGCTGTATGCATTTAATGCAATCATCAGGCAGTTTTACAGATAAAATACTGAAAAAGCAGTATATTTGTTTCGTCAACAACAAATCAAAATGTCACTTTTTTGATTACTTCACCACTGTCTGTTTGAAGACAGGTCTGAAGACCAGGTCTGCAACCATTTGCAGTCAGTCGCAGTTTTCAAAACAACCTTGGTGCATCAAGTTTGCAATAAAACAGCAATAAGACAGAGTGAGTCTACCATTAGTCTGCTATCAGTCTACTATCAGTTTGTGACTGAATGGGTCAAGTTGGCAATTACATCTTTGTGGTTGTGATAAATTGGCAAAACTTGCAAATCTATTGCCATCTGTTGCAAATCATTTGCTGTCTACATAACACAGAAATTCACATTAAACAGAAATTCATAATAACTACATAGATTCAGAGTCCAGCCAGAACCTCATAGACTTGAAACTGAAATTCAGATATTCCTCCAGAAATAGTGACATAATTGCTGCAGGATGGTGATTTAAGCCCTGCGACAGACTGGCGATCTGTCCAGGGTGTACCCTGCCTTTCGCCCTGTGGCAGCTGGGATAGGCTCCAGCCCCCCCGCGACCCTGAATTGGATAAGCGGAAGAGAATGGATGGATGGATGGATGGATGGATGGTGATTTAACTGCAAAACGACATAGGCACTCAACAACCTTGCTTTTATATAGAAATATGACCAGACTACAACCAGCTGGCAACAAGTTGAGTCAAGTTCCCTGTTGCAAAGAGGTGTTGCAGATAAGTTGCGCTCATCGGTGCAGACAGTGATTATTTGCAAACCTTTGTCAGCGAAATAATCACCATCAGTCTGCACTGATGAGCGCAAGATGAGGTTGCCGTCCTATTTTTCCTGACCAATTTATAAACAATTTAGCAGTTGCAACCACATAACATACAGTAAATGCACATGTAACTTTTACTGGACATAAAACTGACTGCATGCCTTAAAAACTTGCATTCCTGTACAAATTCTTTCAGCAGTGATTTAGATGTTTCGCAAATGGTGAGAATGACTATGTAATTTGATACAGCTCCTGATCCAGATGCAGATGAAAACATTTGAATTTTATAACATTTTAGGAGAACTGTACAGCCTTGCTGGACATATGTTCTTGCTGAACATCTTAAAAATCAGAAAATGTTTTGTGCAGTTTGCACAAAATTGAATATTGTCAGTAAATATGTTCTATCTGCAGCTTAAATAAAATCAGCACTGACCTTCAAATCCCCATATCAGTCCACTATAAGAACCAGCTGTTAGTGTCACAATCATCTGACAAACAACAATGGCTTCATAAAAATGGAATCCTTTCTGCCCCTCTCTGTCTCTCTCTTTCACACACACACACACACACACACACACACACACACATACACAGAAAGACCTTTTCGCTTTGGAAACAAGCATTAATTTGCACATGAACTCTTACACAACCGTCATTGTCATGTCTGTGTTGAGTCCGATAGAGAGAGGAAAGAGAGGAGGTGAGAATAATGAGCCGAATAACAGAGCTCTATCAGAGTAAACAAACTGCTGCCCAGGTCGGCGTGTTGTTAGTGTGTGTGGGAGGAGAGACAGGTGGAAACAATGTACTCTTCACCTGGGTTTAAGGGTTCTCCACGCAGGGATGAGCAAAGCTGGATAGCAGAGTGGCGAGAAAGACTGGAGAGGAAAGCAGGAGGGCAAAAATTCTGCTGAGGCCTCCAAACAGCACTGTTACTACAAGCACAGCAGGTGCTTTATACATTCTTAGAGTTTGACTATTTTATGTTGGAGAACATGTTAATAGATTGTGCAGAAGTTGGTCTTTTATGAAATATCAGATATTGTAGACACAACTTTTCTATAGTTGAAAGGAACATTGCATTCTTGACATATTCCATTGTTCACTAATGCTTTTGGTTAATCAATTCACCATCATTTAAAGGTGTTTCTCAGAGGTTCCCTTCCACTTAATATTTTTGTCACCCCCAAATGCTTGTTCTTTGTTTTCACGGACAGTTTAAGTGCCTCTTGATGATTGTAATGGTTCCAAGGCTTTTGCATTGTGACAACATCACAGTTTGAATCCCTGTAGTTCTAGGCAAAATGTTCAGATTTAAAGATGCTAACACAAAATGTCAGACAACCAAAGCATAATTCAAATATTTTAGTCATAATACTTAGCGCTTTAAAACCTGTGTCCAGTGAACTCTGGTGTTCATACAGAGTTGACAAAAGAAAAAAGGATTCTAAGATGCTCTTGACAGAAGCATCCAGAGCACCTGAGGTACTCCTAACAAAGATTTTCAAGTTCTATATCTGTACAAGGACTGAGCAACATCCTTCCAACAGATATAACCTCTTATATTGTGTTGTTGATGGTGGTTGAGTGCACCGATTAACATGCCACTCCAAAATTTCAAATTACTACTCTGTTGGTCAGATCACTGAATGTGTCACTGAATGTATTTCACATCATTCTTTTTGAACACATTAAACATGTGTTATGCATCCATTTTCATTTATTAGATCCTGTAACATAACTTAACCAGTGACAACTTCCCCACTTGGTCGCCACCAGCCGCCTGTGGAGTGTCACTTGGGGAGAATTTTTAGCAAAAATCCAAAGGATATGACATTCATGCTCACTTCCAAGTTCCATATTTCAGTGCCTTTCTTCCACTCCCAGTGTCAACACTAGCTAACGGTAGCTTAGAAATATAGTCTGGTAATCACTAATGTCAACAAACTGGATCCCAGAACAGCAGACTTCAACACAAACTCCACAACAAAACCAAAAGTAATGTGGCTTTAGATACCATTTCACTGGCCAGTGCCAGTGAGCAAGTAAGCTAAGGGTAGCCAGCTAGATGCTACTTTGGGTATCAAGCAGCTTATCTGCATTAAGTCATTGCCCATAATTGCAGGTATTCTAGTTTTGAACCCCAAACCCATGCTATCCGAATGTGATTGTTGGGGAATAATTCTTTTAGTTTTCTACAAAACATGCGGTTAGGTTTACGTTTAGGACTGTGGCAGCTAGGGTACTAGCACAGTCATGGTAAAATGGTTTTATATATCAGGAAATAATAAAAAAAATTATCTAGTCCTTACCAGGTCTTAAAATTAGGTAAATACAACCTGAGATGAACAAAAGCAAATATTACAGTGTCATTACTTATTTAACAAATGCTAAACCAAAATGCAAAAAAAACTACGTACACCCCATAATTCAGTAGTTTGTAGATCGACTTCTAGCGGCAATAACTTGAAGTAACAAATGGTCTTTTGTATGACTTTATCAGTCTCATACATCATTGTGGAAGACTTTTTGTCCACGCTTCTTTACAACATTGCTTCAGTTCATTGAGGTTTGTGCTCATTTGTTTACACACAGCTCTGTTAAGGTCCCACCACCACATTTCAATCAGATTGAAGTCTGGACTTTAACTGGGCCTCTGCAACACCTTGATTCTTTTCCTTTTCATCCATTCTGTTATGTATCTACTGGTTTACTAGGGATCAGTGTCCTGGTGCATGACCCAATTTTGGCCAAGCTTTAGCTGTCAGACAGATGCCCTTGCATTTTAACTAGAATACTTTGGTATACAAAGGAGTTCATGGTCGACTTAGTGACTGCAAGGTACCCAGGTGCTGTGCCTGCTGAACAAGCCCCAATCATCACCCCTACATCACTGTGCTGACAGCTGGTATGAGGTGTTTGTGCTGATATGCTGTGTTTGGTTTTCTCCAAAAATGGTGCTGTGCATTATGGCCAGACATCTCCACTTTGGTCTCATCTGTCCAAAGGACATTGTTCTAGAAATCTTCCAAAGCTAAGCTATGCTAACATTATCTTTTTAGAGAGAAGAGGCTTTCTCCTGGCAACCCTACCCAACAAGACATACTTGTTCAGTCCTTTAATTGTACTGTCATGAACTTTAACATTTACTGGACTTCAAATTGTTTGGAAATGGCCTTATAACCCTTCCCAGATTGGTGGGTAGCAACAATTGCTTCTCTTAGATCATTGCTGATGTATTTCCTCCCTGGCATTGTGTTAACACACCTGAATTTAGATTTTTGCCTTTAAATTATAACCAGTCTGTAAAAAGACATATGGATATGCTCAAAATAAAATACTAGATAGAGATTTACACTATTATTATAGCTGGAATAAAAAGCATTTGTATCCAGTGAATAGTGCACATACTATGGGTTGTTTATAATTAAACATATGGGCATAATAATGATTTTTAAAAAGATGTTCCCAAACAGGTGGTTACCTGTTGGAGTGGCTTTATAGTTTATTAATCCTTCTGTTCATTTCCCCTATAAAATACATAATATTCTCAAAGCGAAAAGCATCGCTGTTATAAATTACTGTTGCTGTAGTCATTAACTTAAACAGAAGTAGTTTCATTGCTTTACTTTTATTCAATGAGTTGCATAATTACAGTATTTGAGTATAAAAAAACACTAATCCTTATGTACATTCAAATATACTGCAGACATTTTCTTCTCTCTCTCACACACTCACACACACACGCACACACACACATGCACACACCACGCTGGGCCTGTGGTGCCATGCCAGAGCGGAAGAGCTAGTCGAGCAAAACCCAGGGCAGCCTGGGATCCTGCCAAGCCCAGCTGGTGGCACAAGCAACTGATGGGAAGAGAGCAAAGAGGAGGAAGAGGATGAAAAGAAGTAAAGGAAGGAGGGACGCAAAGGAAGGACAGAAGCCAGGAGAGTGAAATGGTTTGGAGAGTGCTGGTGCAAGAAACTATCCACTCTGGAGAGCAAAGACTCTGGCATGATAAAGAAGGAGAGAGACAGGGCTTTAGAGGGGGATGGTATGCATGCACATGTATGTATTTATGTATGTATGTAAGAGGTATGTATTTTGTGTGGGAGGTAAAAAATGATATATTAGAGATGGAGATGGAGGAGCAGAGTATAAAGGTGGGGGGGAGTCGACTCTATAAATTCTGAATGCCACTAAATCTTTCCATTATCCACAGATAAGGCAGTGACAGATGTTTCTGAGCCCAGATAGAATTTAAATCGTTCAAGTTTGGCTGATAGCAAGAGGTGAAGAATGAAAACAGATAGGTGGAGAAAGACAGACCGAGACAGCAGCGGAGATAGAGACAGAGCACTGTAAACATCCTTCGCTCCTTTTCCCTCCACCCTCCTGCTCACTACTCTCAGCTGGAGGGTGTTGCCCCCATTGAGAAGCTCTGACAAGGTCAGGGGTGAGGCAGTGCCGCCCCCAGGCTGAATGTGAAGAATAAGAAGAATGTGTGTCTATCTGTTCTGTGTTTTATAAATATGCTTGAACTGCAAAAAATGTTTGTGAATATAACTGTTGGCATGCATAATAACTTGCATACAACAACTATGTGGGCGTATTTTACTGCTAGTGCTGCTGTCAGGTAAAAAAAACAAAAAACTTTTATACAAAATTGTATATTTTTCCTTAACTTAAAACTGAAATGTGTCTTTTTAAATGTCAAGTTAATAATATTCACCATATTTTTTAATTTGTGCAACAACAATGCTTTGCTAAACAAAACTGAAAACCATCAGAAACAACATTCAGATCATCACTGGATGCCAAATCTCCAGTCAAACCGATTCTAATGAAATTCTCGTAGGTGGGTTAGCAGCTTCGCAGGGCAGGATGCATGGCAGGATTTACAGACAGACACCACTGCTCTTGAGAAAAAAAAAGCCTTGGAACATTTTATTATTAAATAGAAGCTGATGCAACAACCTGCACTGAGGTTGAAAATACACACAGACTCAGCACCAAAATTAATGTTGAGACAACTGCTTTGTGCATGAATTTTGAAATTACGAATGTGAAAATCATTTCGGTATGATTCCAGCATTCATCTAATCATACCTTAACTTTTTTGTAAAAATACTGAAATGATGTTAGGCTTGGCCCAGAACATAAATGCCTCCAGAGATACATACACACTGAGATAATTCTCTGTTCAGTCTCAGAAGGCAATGCATGAATCAACTGCCACACAGAAAAAAACCCCAGACAGGTCTTATAAGCATTATGTGGTTACTCATCTCTATAAACAGATATGAATATGTAGAATCTGTAGGCAAGACAGAGGCTTGTTGATCATAAATGGGTTTTTTTTTATTCCATTTGTAGTCGAAGTGCTATCAACCAACCAGTTGGTTCTTTGCAGTTACACAGTGCGTTTGAAGACCAATACAGGAACTACATATTTAAAAATGCAATCTAGAAACCATCAGCTATTGTCTCACAAAGAGATGATGCTTTTTAAATGCTTCATAAACAATGATGGGTCGATATAGTAGGAAGTCTTTCCCCATATTTTTGGCTGTTGAGCTCAGAGGCTAAGACAGCAGACTAACCAGTGGGTTCCCAGATTGCCAAGTTATTAAATTTTCTGTTAGTGCTCAAAAGTTATTGAGAACTGCCATGTTTGCATACATTAGCCAAGGGGGCCATAGTGACATCTCATCAGTGAGAAAGCCCCTAATATAAGAGTGCTCTGGAGTAACCTTACTAGAAAGAATTCACATGCAAAGAATGAAAACAAAAAAAAAAAACTGCTAACCAATACCTTAGTTTTGAAAGTCTTGGTGTATTAAAGTTTTAATATTAGCTCACTGTAATTTAGTTACTTTCTGTTTTAATTTGGTTTGTTTTCTTTTGTATCTTGTTTTTGATTTTACTTTCTGCTTTTAATCTTTTCCCTCCTTTCTGATCGTCTTCCCCTTCCTCATAAGTGTGTTGTGTTGAATATCTCCACCTGTGCAGTGTTCCCACCTGTGTCTTGTTTTGCAATAAGCACACAGTGTTTATAGTCTTGTTTTCCCCTTTGTTGGATTAACTGCTTGTTCTTCGTGTTTCTATCTAACCTTCCAAATACCTCTTGTGCCCATTTTTGTATTACTGTGTAGTTTAACTAGAACTCTTTGTAACCTTGGCCGAAGATTCATGTTCATGTTTTGTTAATTTCCCTTGCCTCCACATCCTGGTTTTTTGGTCCTCCATCTACCACAGTATTACAAATATGACATACCATGGAGAGAGAAAGGGAGAATGGAGATGTGGAGAAATGAATAAAAACTAATGGTTGCTTGCAATGATAAGCAAACGATAAATGATAAATGAATGGGCACTTATATAATGTTTTTCTAGTCGTAATGAAAACAACACCTTTTTGAACACAAACATTCATACAGCTTTATTCTGTGCATTTAAGCACTTTATCACATATTCATCAAGGGCAATTTTGGATTCTGTACCTTTCATCTTTCTGTATCAAGGACACTGAAATACACACCAGAAGAGCTGGGGAGTGAAACACTGACCTTCTGCTCTACCTCCTGAGGTAGAAGTCAGGGTTTGAGAGCATTCAAAATCACTGGTATTGATACTTTTAATATTTTTAAAGCTGTTAGGTGCTATATGTCATATTTCTTATAAACAAAAGCTGCGTTTAATTTGATTCATTTGCAAAAACACAGGTAGTACTCACAGTAGCCTGCATAGCTTTATAGCTACTCAGTTTCAAAGTTGGCCTAAACATGCTAATAGATTTTTTTTCCCTCCATTTCAGCTGTTCTATTTTGTTGGTAGTAAAAAAACAAGCAATCAGTAAATAATTTATTTTAGTTTTACAATTTCATAAATGTGGCAAAACATGGTATTATGGCAGTGAAAATGCAAAGTACCAAATACCAAAAAATTTTAAATAGCCCAAAGGAGAGTAGTTATTGTCAACTTATATTTGAGCAGGCTTTGGTTTCAGGTAAATGATCCACGTGGAGAAAAAAACAGGGTTTGCATTTGCAAAAATCGAATCTCGAAACCATCATCTATCATCTCACAATATTTTAGTTTTTTAAAATGTATCAGAAACAGTAAATGGTAAACATTACAGGAAGTCTTGGCCTGGATATCTGGTGGCTACACCGGCAGCGCTGAAAACTGGCTATTGCCACCAGATTGGTAAAGGGGTTCCCAGATTGCCCTTAACCTAAGAATTTAAATGTAAAATCAAGCCTTAACCCACCAAACAGTCCTTAAAAGAGGTCTAAAAAGTGAGGACTGGCCAGAAGGGTCTTCACTTTTCTAAAATGTCCTCAGTCAGATAGTCAAAAACTAAATGGTCCCTGCCTCTTTAACTGGAGATGCCCAAATATCTGTTATGTGATTTTTGTTAAAAAGGCGAACTGCGATATCGGTCAGTAACCCCAGTTTGACACACTGCGTGTGTGTGTGTTTGAGAGGCATGTGATCTCACTGTCTCCCTGCGTGAGAAGAGAGAGAGGCATACTGAGTCAGTATTCAGCCATGCAGCCTTCTTGGAGACACACTCACATACCAACCTATTTCAACACACACACACACACACCAATTCCTGACGACACACATCATGCTAAAGGAGACCATTGTCCTGTGGTGGAATATAGACGGAGAGTCCAGAGGCAATCTTCACAGGAATCTGTTTGGAGAATAGACTTTACCACTCTCTACACATAAAGCTCCTCCCTCAACAGTTTCTCCACTGCCACATTATGCATTTCTGGATAGCGACCTATCTCTGCCTAGAAATCCTTTAGTTTGCAGGGCACTTGTGGCCACGTGATTAATGAGCAGCAATAAGGATGCTTGCCAGCACTGGCAGAGATCAGAGGTCAACTTTGCTAGGGTTCTAAGGTCGCTGCTGCAATGTGGGGCGCCACTGTGCTGTCCACTGTACGTCTCCAGGAGAAAAACCCACTGGACTTCATGAATATTACATGAAGGCCCTGCCATGACAGGATGGAAGGGAAAACAAAAGGGCAAGATTTCATCTAAGAGAGAGGGAGAGTAGGGAAAAGAAGGATGGAGGAAGGATAAAGAGGGTCCTGTGAGGCTCAACAAAGACAGGCTTTATAGCAACGAGGGTCAAATGGGCGTTTTATTCATGGTTTCCCCCTACACACTGAGAGGAGCTCCCTTAGGACCCTTTAAAGCAGACTAGATGTGTGTGTGTGTGTGTGTGTGTGTGTGTGTGTGTGTGTTTGTGTGTGTGTGTGTCTGTTTGTCGGTCTTTTGGGTGTCTCTGTGTTCTGTCATTTTTTATAGCCTTAAGCTACTTATTCCCAAGAGTCTGGCAGGTATATGCTTTGCTATTTCCTCATGGCTCTAACTCTGTGTATTGTGCTGATTGGGACAAGGTTAGCAGCAGATGTTCAGTCTGCAGCGGACTGCCAGCGTTAGGGACATTCCTCAGTGGCTCTCATTGGCAAAGAGCTGACTTCATGTTCTTGAGCAGAGCCAACACCGAGTCTGTATTTAACAGAATACATTGCAATGAAGGAAATTGCACAAATACCGCCCTTTTTTCCCCTCCATGTGCAGCACAGAGTCCTTACAAAATTTGCTGTTTGATAAGCACTTGTCATATGATTCTGCACAGAATATTTTAGCATCTTTCAGTGTGTTGATATGCTTTTACACCTACAAGTTCACTGCTTTGATACAGTCTTAGCACGATCATTAAGATGTTTTTTTCTACTGCCAGGTAGCTGTTTTGAGTGAAAATCTTTGTTAAACACACTTTACACATTTTCAGTGACTTGTTAGTGAACACAGTGAAATACTTTAATGTTTTGCAGTGAGGGAGCCATGTATCTAGGTGAAGTCGAATGAGGATAAAAAAAAAAAAAGAGAGTCAATATTAGGATTGTATTCACCCCTCCAAATAAATCTCACTGAACAAGGAGAACCCTCTGGGGCTAAAAAAGCCAACAAATGAGTTCCAAAACAGCACTTCCTCCAATGGCCACTTGGCGAGACATCTCCACTTTGGTCTCATCTGTCCAAAGGACATTGTTCCAGAAATCTTGTGGTTCATTCAGATATAATTTTGCAAAGCTAAGCTATGCTAGCATTATCTTTTTAGAGAGAAAAGATGTTCTCCTGGCAACCCTTCCCAACAACCCTTACTTCAGTTCAGTCTTTTTTAATTGCATTGTCATGAACTTGAGGAGTGAACATTCTGAAGCCTGTAGAGTCTGAAATGTAGCTCTTGGGTTTTTTCCACTTTCTCTGAGTATTGCATGGTCTGACCTTGGGGTGAATTTGCTGGCACGTCCACTCCTGGGAAGATTGTGGCATTGTGTTAAGACATGTCTGAATGCTTCCAGAACATCTGCTTTTACAGCGGTAACTCTACTCCACTTCAGCAGAAGAGACAACTTCAAGGCAGACTGAAGTCAGATGAGACGAAACTAGAGCTCTTTCACCACAGAGATGCTGCTTATGTTTGGAGAAGGAAAGGAGAGGCATACAACCCAAAGAACACCGTCCCCACAGTAAAACACAATGGTGGGAGTATTATGCTTGGGGACGCTTCGGTGCGTCTGGAACTGGGAATCTCGTCAAGATTAAGAAGGGAAACCTCAAGTACTCAGCAGCAAAACTGGGTTTGGGTCAGCACTTTGTCTTTCAACACGACAACAACCCAAAACATACGTCGCTCCTGGTGAAGAACTACCTCCAGAAGACGAAAGGGAACTTTTTTGATTGGCCTGCACACAACCCTGACTTGAATCCCACTGAAAATATGTGGGGTGAACTGGAAAAGCTGTGTTAAAAATTCCTTGATCTGTTTAACAGCACTTGGGAAATACTTTACAAAAATGAAATTTTCATTGAAGGGCAAATAATTCTGTCTTCATCTGTACTGTACCTTCTTAATTCCTATGGAAACTGCAAGGGTTTCACAGGACTGCATAGAGTCCTATGAAACCCTTGACTATGACTATTCAGTCAGACTATTTCAGTGCAATAAACCTACACAGTATCTGGGTGCAGCTTGCCAACCAAGCTTGCTAGTGTTAGCTGATAGCCTGGCACTCCACAATCTAGTTCAAATATGGTGACTTCAGGCTCCATAAACCAAGATGGAAGCTGCTGTGCTAAACTTGAAGCTTCAGAAAGGATGGATGGATGGATGGTCTATAAATGAATGGGTAACATCATGGTAGCTAAACCCGTCTTTTACAGTTCCATTACTACAAGATGTGTCAATGGTTTTTGTGACGATGTCTAGTTTGACAATATAGCAAATGAGTTTACAGTTTATAACACAGTAACTGAATAGCAAAAATAAATATCAGTGATCCCACTCACTACAATCTATGGAATGACTTTGTCATGCTAAGGGTATTCATTTCTATTCCGCAAATTTATAAAAGCTCTGGGTAAACTGGACATGTAAAATGTTTTCGTGAAAGAGATTAAAATAAAGAAATTTGTGGATCGAGTAAACACGTCTAGACACAAACAAAACATCATCACTATCTCTACATCATAGCATGGACAAACAAGCACTCTTATTTGCTTTATCACGATTGTCATTTCCCCTGACACCTCCTACCTATTTTCCGCTATGTCTAATATGGCTGTAATCACCATTGTAAACCTTGTGTCATTGTGAGGACACATATAATTAAAAGAGGATTAGCAATGGACGGGCCCAGATGCCTTCTGCATGTAATTAACATTCAGACAATGTGGCGGGCATACAGAGAAAACACCTGTGTTTGTGTGTGTGTTTTGTGTGTGACGCGACTGTGGCTGTCTGTGTGTATGTGTGTGGGCGTGTCTAAAGATGTGTATTGGTCTGTGTTTTTTGAGAGGGATTAGCCTCAGCAAATTCAGTCTGACATCAGCCAATCAGGGCCATTCAGGGGGCTATCCAATCATCCACAGCAACACATAGGCTGCCAGAAAATGGTATTAAAATGGGATACATCTACATAGTGAAGGTGGGCAACACTGACAACAGTACAGGTATCATTTAAAGGACAAAAGTAAAAGAGTTTTCTTAGAGCCTTGCTTTTGAAATTCTGAATACCTTCAGCAGTGTGGTTGTTAGGTATACTACGTCATATTCATGTAACATCTGTCTATTTACCATTTGAGAATGCTAAATTAAAAACAGAGATAGCATTTAGCAGAACCTGGATTAGTGGAATAGCACTAGGACCATGGGATCACACATTTTCTGACCCAAGCACTACTCAAGTTGGACTGGGACCAAATTCATTTGCCTCTAGGATGTCATTTTAAGGCCTTGGGTCTCACATTATGTGTGTCATTTCTTACAGAACCTGGTGGTTCCTAGTGGGCCGAACCATGCTCGGAATCATAACCTTTCATTTCTAAAAACCTTCCTTGTTGAAGAGGGAACTCAGCCGATGCCCTCAGTTACAGATTAGCAAATTCTATGTAGCAAAGAAATAAGTTGGGATGGTGCATGATTAGTTTATGTGTCGAGTAAGTGTGGTAGTGTTATTTGCATCTACTTAAGCTCCTATTTTGAAAACTTCTTACATTTTGACACATCAAATGGCACCAGGGCATGTATTTGATAACCCAAAATTCACATGAGGTTGAGTCTTTGAGGATTAAAGGACAATTTTTGTCCAAGATTGACTTTCATCAGATTTATATTGGTCTATCCTGATGTCAATGAGTAACTGCTGCTGAGCTGTGGGATGGTTTGCTGCTCTGTGATTACACTGTGATCTGATGCTGAGATGTGGAGATCGCAGTTGCTCTTTCCAGGCACTGTGACATTAAAAGGTGATCGTCTAATGGAATTGACCTTTAAGCTTTATCTCCCTATCATGCATATATGAAGAGGATGCATCCACTGTCTGCATCTCTGGGTGTATATGTGTGTGTGTGTGTGTGCAGAATTGTTTCATATGGCATGAGGTGGGCAGGCATGCATCAGAATGTGTGTCTGACACATTTGTGCCCCATATAACCGCCTGCATGCATATAATTCAGTATCTCAGTGTGTGTGCATGTGTAGAGACTGGAACATTTGTGTGTGTAGTTAATGCCAGTGGGGTCGTCTAGCATTACTCGAATGACCATGAGATGAGGTCGGAGAGAAAGAGCACAGTGGAGACGTGAGAGTGTGCCACCCTTGACCTACAGGCCATTAGCTGATGGGTAAATAGTGTCGCCCTGCTGCAGTGTGGGGGGAGAAGGTGACTGTTGCTGAATCAAGTCATTTGCTGGTTTAATTCTAAAATCTAGAAGCTGGGTTTCCTTCAAAGAATATTTATTTCTGTATCACAGTAAAATGGGATAAAAATGTTAAAAAACTTATAAAAATATGAGTGTATTGAAGATATTTTGATGAGTGAGACAAATGTATCAGTGAGTGACTACCACCTGCATTCAAAAATTTGGAGGGTCCACCTCAATGAACAGACACTGTCTTTTAAACTATTACTGAACTGACCCTGATTTGCAAGAAGAGGCTGAAGATTAGTAGTCACATAATGTTTTAACATTTATTTCAGAGGATTTTCTTCTGTGCATAATGTGCAGGTCTGGAGAAAATGCTATGTAATTTTAATTTCTACACAGTCTTCTGGTGTGAAAAGCAGCTTAAATCAACTTCCATTAAAATGCTTATGGCATAATTAAGCAGAATACTGTATATTGTGTATCCAGTATAATATGCTACAAGCAAAGTCACTCTCCTTGTGGCATTGAATGACTCTTGTAATGCTGCTCTCTATGCCTCTGGATAAGAGGCCAAACTAAGATAATAGAGTGCCGAAGGTTAGTTAATGCCGGGCTACAGGAAAAATGAAAAAAACAGTGACCTTAACTTTCCTTCTATAACTAATGCACAAAAAAGTCACAAGGATGACACCTGCACCAAGTTCAAGTAATTTGAATAAGCCATTAATTGGTATAACAACCACTACTAGGTTTTTATAGCAACAGACATCAGTACAGTAGGTTCTCTTGCTAATAAGGTGACTCTGTAGAGAAATATTTTATTTAATAACACTAACCAGAATAATTTGAGGAACTTGAATGCTGAAAGTTACTTAAACATCTTTCCAAATAAATGTATTTACATGACACTGCAGAATTTATGCAAGTGAAAAAAGAATGCAAATATTTAAACAATGTGGACTAACTATAGGCATCATTTTTTAACAAATTGCTGTAAAAATACAGGACATTTTTTACGCTAAAGTACCGTTCTTTGATTACTGCAAATGCAAATGGGTTTAAGGATGACAAAAATATTTACAGAAGCCTACTGCTCAGTTTTACAACATAATACAGTACTTTTTTCTTTGTTAAGCACATGTTTATTATAGCTATTTGACTGTTCGTTTTGACTGGTGTGGATATGTTCCATGGTTTCCAGCATTTATGTGCCTGAGAAAAGTGTTATGATTTAGCCAGCAACGGGCTACCATGACTGAGGAGTGGCAATTCCTGATTAATCACATACATCCTGTGTTTGTTGTCAGAGTAGTTGTTAACATATTGAATACAGCAGTATGCCTGCACCTGTATGATGAAAGGAGATGGGGATTTGCTAAGGTGGTATTACATCATATTTCAAGAAAGACAAGAAACTAAATTCAGGGCACATGGTCAAGGACATGCAGTAAATGTTTTACAGTAATAAACTGTTCATGGGGATTAACATAACAATGAAATAACAAAATAAAACAGCCTTCTATAGGAAACAGCTGACAGTATTATACTTTAAGGCTTATTATAGCATAGTATCAACAGTAAGAAGCTGTTGTTGTTGATCGCAGTAGGCACACTAAAATAACAGTGTAATGCCGGAAAATCAAGCTGCCAGTAATTTATTGTAATGTAACTATGAAATCTACAGTGTACCGCTGAAAAGGAGATTCTGTTCCAAGTGGAGTTCTTTTTCTGTTATGACAATGTCTCACTACTTTTGTAATTGTAATGATACTTGCTTAAATTATGGGTACCATGAGGTACAGTGCTTAACAAATTTATTAGACCACCACCCAATATAAGGTTTATGCCACACCTTCCCTAAATTAACAATATTGTAATTACCAAAATATTTTTTTATGTTTCTGTATGTTATTCATGAATTTTCAAATTTAATGTTTTACAAAAAAGCATAAAAAAAGAGTAAAGCACATTATTATTCTTTTATTAAGATGCCAAATTACAGTTATTTACTTGCATTCCTGAACAGAATAATTTGTTTTAGTGGTTGAATGTTGTGCTTGATTAATTTGTGACTTCTCTGAGAAGTCCAGTGTGCCAGCTCAAATTTGGGTATAAAAACGTAAATTCATAATAAATAACAATACATGTTTTTTAGTTTCAAATATGTTTTTGACAGATTTCTAAAACATTTGTCTTTTCTTTTTTTTTATGACAGGTGGTCTAATAACTTTGTTAAGCACTGTAAGACAGAAAGGAAGAGTTAAAGTAGACAGCACTTGCAAGCAACCAGGCATAAAGATCTTTGCTTTTTCACCCTTGATCCCCAGAAGGTGAGAAGTGGACCTTTCTTTTCTATTTTATTTCACTTCCACCCTTATATCCCATTCTTATGTGTGTGCACATCTTGTCTGGTTCAGTCTTTATCCTGATCGGAAAAACATTTCAAGGGGACTTTTCTTAAATTAAAATGATTATGTGAGTGTTGGCACTTTCCGTCCAAAGGGCTTGTCCTTATGAATGGTTTCCAAACACTTCCAGTAGTCTATTAAGGTTCAAGGTTTTTAGAATTTCTTCTAGTCTTAAAAATCAAAATAAGAACTAGAGAAATGTTTGGATGTATGAGGTTTAGAGGCAACACTTGAATGTCCATTCCTCTTGTCTGCCACTGAGTGCTGAGTGGCTCTGACTGCTCTAAGAGAGCACTCTGCTTCTCAGGGCTAAATCACTCAGGACTCATAAAGAAAGGACTTGCAGCTCAAATGCCGACAGCGTTAGCTGAGCACACAGACAAATGGAAGCGTGGGTCATGTCTGTGTGTTTTGAAGGCCTGTTGCGCTGCTGCCTTTCCCATCACAACATTTTTATTGAACATAAACATGTTATATCAATGACCAAATGCATTAAAGGTGATGTTAAGGTACAGTTAGGATTTATTTTTATGTATGTCGCATATCTGGACATTTGTGTTATTTTTTTCGTGTTTTATTTTAAAAGTATTTCATCTTTAAATCTTTTTTTGTGTCATCACGGTTTGAACTTTGCTTCAGATGATTGTTTTTTGCACATTTTTTTTTGCATTTCTATTGAATCAGCTGTTGTATTTATATAGTGAAATACAATGAGTAGTGTTCATGTGAACTTGAGACACATACCTGCAGTGTTATGGACTCAAATCCATCAGCAATGAATCTTTTTAGTGTTACAATGTTCAATCCATACGGAATACCTAATGAAAAAAGATTAATGCTTAATAGATTTAATTTAATAATATTTTAACTTAATAAAAGTATGAATAGTTTTAAATTCAAATTTAACAGTTAATGCTAGAAAAGTTTGTCTCTACTGTATGTGTATGCAGCCTCCCCCGTCAATCCCAAAAGAAATTACCTGTTGCTGCAGAATGTCATCAAATCAAACTATGAATAAAGATCTCCCTACTTGAACAGCATTTCAGTTTCTATTCCTGAAATGCCTGTCCTCCTAGATGCAAAAAGATGGAGCAGAAGAAAGAAAGGGAAGGACAGAGAGAGTTGGAAGGAGGGAGCAAAGGGAGACGGTAAACTTCAGCCTGTCAGTCAGTGAGAAAAATAAAAAAAACTCAAACGTCCCAACAGCTGCGCATCTAAGTCTGGGTACTTCTACATTCAACTAGAGCTTGAAAAAACAGGAACTCAGAAACAAGCATGAGTGCACAAAAGTGTTTTAAGAAGTATACACGTAGATCTGTAGCTGGGTTCAAGTCAAAGGTTCAAGTAGTCTGATGATCAGAATAAAGGCCTTTAGATGCCAGACGTAAAATTCATGTGAATATTTATAGTATAGTATAGTAGTACAGTAATATTTATAGTTGAAAATATTTTTCGGACTCACCTCTTCTTAATGCAGCCGTTCACACCAATTGCGTAATTTCGTAATTTCGCAGGATGAATTTGCAGCATTTATTTTTTCGGATCATGCTCAATTTTTTCTGATTTTTCGCATGCGAATAAACAGATCTGACCAATCAGACCACAGCATTTGGCAACCAGTGTGCTCGTAGCCGAAAACGTGCACCGGTACTGAATATACAATGATATGGAAATAGTAAAATAATATTTTGCCTCAAACACACAGCTAGACCCTGCTCCGGGTCAATCGGCTTTCCGAAATTATTTCTCTGCTTCCTCAGATGTGATCCCAATATGTACAAAAGTCGTGATACAGCTTCAACTCCTGGATCAAACCATGCAATTCTCCCTGCTGCTGTTTTCTCGTGAGAATTGAATGAACCCAGAATCTCTGTTTCTTCCTTTTCTTGTTTAGAAACATCAGGACCAGCTCATCATCACTTGATGTGGACTTTGAGAATGAATTTTTCACAAAAACTCAACGCATTTGGTGTGTATGTTACACGACAAGTTCAGAAAAATTTGGAATTTCATGTTGTTTTTTTCTCAACACATTCTGTGTGTAAAGACCTTAAAGCTGGAATTAAACTTGAAGTATGTGATTAACAACGTCAGCAACAACGTGGCCCAGGTTTTAGTTTGAATTTCAACCTCAGATTTCACTGGTCAGTGGCACAAGAACATTACAAGATGGATGAATGCGTTTGTTATGATTTCATTATTTATTGTAGGGTCTTTACCTTACAATATAAAGCGCCTTGAGGCGACTTTTGTTGTGATTTGGCGCTATATAAATAAAATTGAATTGAATTGAATTGAATTGAATGATTAAGGAAACTTTATTCTGGCCCACTCCACTGTGTCAGCCATCTCCCCTGAGATTAGAAAGTCATAAGAAATAAAACAAGTGGCCCAAGTTGACCAATCACTTTGTGTACATATGGCGCATGTGTTGAACTTATCCCAAATGTGTACTTACAGTTTTAAAGACATGCACATCAGCGCACTAGGGCACTGCCTAAAGCAGCTATGGTTGAGTAGCTGCCATGACTCCATGATAAATCAAGACAAAGCCCCTTCAAGGCAAAGAAAGGCAAGCAAGAGCTCATCCTCTCATTCATGCCATTACAGAAACTATATCACTTCTGTACTATTTGTTTTGCACAACTTACTTCTATCTATGCTATTTGAGTTTGGTTTTTTTGTTTGGTTTTTTTCCACCAGCAACATTTCACACTGCATTCTAATTCACTGTAAGATGGTCATCCTAAATTTCTGATACTGCCAGAATTTTACGTTTTGGACCCATGGCTAAAGTTAGACATCATTCTTTAAAGCTAGTCATCTTTCGTGTGGGACAGTGCAAGTGCCAAGTGTATACTGGGCTGAAGTCCAGGAATCAGCAAGTGATTCTTTTTCCAAAGGAAAAGGAAAGCTGGATACCAGCCTCACAAGGCCATGAGTGCTGCTAAAGAATACAGAAGTCTAGCTCATATGCAATAATATCTGCTGACACCAAAATAACTGGGAACAGATAAACTTGATTCACTGTTAAGACAGGAGGACAAAACCTGTAAAAAAAAACAAAAAAAACAAAAGCAAAAAAACCCCACCATTTGAAGACAAATTTTCATTCTTTCATTTTGCGATTCTGTTTTCTGCAGGAGCCCACAAACCTATTGATCTCATTATGTATAAAAAGTAAGAGAAAGCGACCAGACGAGGCGTGGTGGAGTACAAAGATTACAGCAGGACTGCATACACACCCAGAATTACCCTGCCTCCATGGCTCCAATCTATTTCAATTGGACATGGCTGCTGTGTGTGTAGCATCGGCTCTTACATACACTTCTCACGCTGCATAGCCCGTAAACAGAGTGGTGGACTGCATTCTGATTACACACATACACACACACGCACACACACACACACACACACACAGATTCAGGTATGAAAGCATAATGTCCATGTCTGTGTATGTAAAGACACACACAAACACACACACACAGCAGACAGAAATCCAGACTATCCCCCCCCCCCACACACCAGCTGTTTACTACTGTCAGGAGTAATAAAAACAACATGAGTCAGTCTGAGAAAAGCATTTGTGAGAGAAATCTAAAACTAAAACTCCATATGGTCCCTCTGTCTCTGTCTCTCCATCAGCTTTTTCTTCCCTCTCTGCAGAGAAAATGCAGCGTTGCATGAGCTTGGTGGAGAGATGACAGATCATCGTAGACACTGACAACCTGTATAACACTCATAGCTTCAAAATTACACTCACATTTTCAGCTTTGAGACGTAACTCGGGATGAATTAAGGCAAGAGAGAGCGCCAGCCGCAGAGGATGACAGCAATGTTTATTGAGTTTTTTTCCTCACATTATGGCATGTCACTTTTAACAAGGCCCTATCACAATATGTTACAGGCTACAGATATTCTTTCACTTCCAGTTTCATTCTGTCTTGCCTGGAATGATTCAAAGGGATTAAAATGAAGTTGCAGAACGAGGAAAAGTCGGGTCATTGAAATGCAAAGTACGTATTCATTTTTTCCTCCCTCAGTCCATTCAGCAGTGACGACTTTAAGCGGAGTTGCATACCAGCCTGAGCTGCAGGAGGAGAAACAGCAGCACTTGGGCTTCACACAGAGAGAGAGAGACTGTTATAGAAATGTAACACATTGCCATCTGCAGGCAAGTCAAATCGGCAGGCGGGGAGTCAAGCACACACATAGAAACATTCACACACGCAAGCAAGCAGATGAACCCGCTGAGAGCGAAACAAACTTGTCTAATTTAATCAGAAAACTCATCACAGAAAATAAATTGCACTCCTGAACTTGTTTATTATTCATTCATTCACTGTTGAGGCCGGACAAACTGCTATTTTACACTGAACAGAAATAAATATGAGCTCATGGAGCTCATGATGGTGAACTCTGAAGTGAAGCGGATGGCCAGGGTGTGTAGTGTGTTATTGAGCTCCATGCCTTGAAGAATAATTGAAAACATGCAGGATTAGTTGCATGTTTATTGATCCCACATGAATTTCCCTCCATCTAAAGGGAAAAAGAAAATGATAATATCCAAAAGTGTATCTTTAATTTCATATTTGTGCTACCGAGCGAAACGGGAGATCAAACCCACACACAGGCCTAAGCACAGTTATACACCAATTGGAAACCACTCCGACACATGTAGACACACACTCAGACACACATACTCTCACACAGAATGAAATGAGAGCCGTCAGAGGGCCAGTGATGGAAAGCAATGGTGACACCAGCCGTCAGCCAACATCAGCCCCGGGAAGATCGCCGTGACAACCACAACATCGACCCCTCCGAGAGATTATCGTCAGCTGCTGCCTCACGGCTACAAGCTGCACACACACACACACACACACACACAGCTCGCCCAACTGACAGAATAAAAATTAAACTTAATACAATGATTTGCAAAGAATAATGACAAATTGCTTTAGTTTTTAATTTGGATCATTGCAGACTCACAGTGACAGGCCAGTATTTTGGACTGAAAGTTTAACCGAAAAAAAAAAAAACAAATAGTGCAAGAAGCAAGTCTTATAGTCAAGCAAAAACACATTATGAATGCAGGTGTAACAAGCACAGTTTTGATGAGGGAAAAGTTCGCAGAAGTCTGCGTCGTTGCTCTCCTAAGGTGAGGTGACACCTGATTTTGCACATTTGTTCTACGGTGAATCACTGGCATCATTAGAGTTCAGTCTTAGTGAAAACTCAGTTGTGAGGTTCTTCTATGTGGAGGCAGGTGTGACATCCTCATTCAACAAATACTGGCTGCAAGCCATGAAAGCATATTTTTCTAGGGACAGATCTGGTCACAAGTCATCTCTCGACAGGTCACTAAGAAGGTTCAAATACCAACGATAGAAACAACAAAAAGAAACAGCAACAAGTCTGACAACAAAAATGAAAATGATGATGATAGCAACAGCAGCCACACTGAAAATGTAAATGTAACCAGACCTCCAACTATACTGCTAAAAGCTACTTTTGCCTGCTCCCTTATTCACAAGCAGGTAGGTCCGCACGCTTGATTTAGCAGAGTTTTTATGCTGAATGCCCATCCTGACGCAACCCCAAAGGGATTTGTGTCCCCTCCTATACTGATGGCTGTTAACATATCTGGGTGGCCAGGTAAAGTCTGTGATGGAAGCCCTTTAACTCTTTCCCCCTTGGATGGGGGGGAAAATCTATACCTATCCCTAGCAGTTTTTTTCTGTGCTTGTCCTAGATGTTGATAAGCCTGAGGTTCCCTCTTATTTAGGTGTTCCTGGAAAATCTATGGCCCATTTTGATGCAAATGAGGAGGATTTCTAGGCTCTTACTGGATGTCTCTGGTGAGATTTTGCTAAAGTTGAGGTCAGCCATGCTGTGAATTAAACTAATTTGCTACTTGCACCTGGAATTCTGTTCTTTTGGACATTACCCACAACTCATGATCAAGGGCAAAAGTTAAAAAGTACAGCAAGAACTCGCCTTGAGAATCAGCTTTCTGTTTTTTTTTTTCCACAGCACTATGCACCTATCAGCAAACACTGGCTCTGTTTTAAGGTATGTCTTTAAAAAGCCATTTCGGCTCATGAGCGATTGTGCCCCCTCTGCCATGAGCTATACGTGACTGGATGAACACCTCTCCTGGGGTGTCTTCCCTAGACGCCCCTAGACCTCAACTTCAGAAATTTGGAGTGAGAATCTCGATACCCTACCAGGAAATGCTTCCAAAATGGATTGTGCAACTGGGTTTATAGACAAGAAATAGGGAACATGGAAATAATGGATCCTGTGTTAATGTACTACTACCCTCACTTGTGAACACAGTCCTTAACTTAGAATTGCAACTTTCTCCTAACATAAACTCAGCAGTCTGTCTTTTCCCAGGCTGACCCTGTCACCTTTTTAAAATTAAAGCCGAGGGATGAAGACCATTTTAACATTTTGACATCCATGATGGTGGTAGCGGTGATTACCACAGCATGAGTAGAGAAGAAGGAGAAGGAACTAGAGCTGGCAGCACATCTTGCTCATGGTTACCATTTGTGGAAATCACAGTTATCTGTGCCTTTCCTCTCATGGTATTCACTCTAGATTACTCTGGTAGTGATTATAAACATCATCAAAGCAAAACTACCACCTGCTCAATCATCATCACCACAAAAACATGCAAGATAATACACTGAAACTCTTTGGTATCTTCTCATATAAATTCAGCGTATTAAAAAAAAACAAACAAATCCTGGCTATTAGACTTTGGCTCAATTATGTTTTTTTTTTTTAATTAAGCACTTCTTTAATTCTTGAAAGTGTATGATGAATAAGTCAATAAGCCAAATATGTATGCTATTCATTATCCTAAATTAACACTTGTGATTTTCCACAAACCAACTGATTTAGCTGAATCTAACACAATTATAATCTATTATGTTTCTTTCTTTGCCCCCGTTTTTTTTTTTTTCTCCAACAGTCATTTTAAAATTGATAATGTACATTCTGTGCTCCATTTTCTTTCATATTCAAATGTACTTTTCAACTGTGTGGCAGTCTCTCACTGGCAGCGTCCCTGCATAACCAACACATCCTCAGCAGACTCGACATATTTTAATACTTGTATTTGATTTTTGTCTAACTTCATCATATTTGCTCCATTTCTTCTTCATAATTAATCTTTCACATTGGATGTCTATTGTGTTTATTCCAGCTGACACTAATCCACTCCTTAAAAAATAAAACAACTTGTAAATGGACTTCTCCTGTATCTGTGGTGCGACAAAATCCTTCCACAACTTCAACTCGAATTCCAGTGTGCGTTGCGTGATTTGGAGCTCATGGCAGTGGTTTGTACAGTAAAGTGTGTGAACTGGGGGTGAACTCTGTAGCGCGTGGTGAGAGTCCCCAATGCCTGTTGGGAAGGGAAAGAGAAAGAGGAGGCAGAGAGGCTCCTCTGGAGATAAGACTCGCAGACTTAATCCTCTTGATGAAGCCTCAGCCTTAGCCCCGCTCTGTTTATCTACCATTCAAAGGCTCCAACAGGACCGGATGGGAACATGGAAAATAGATTAGGCTTCTCCTGTCTAGACACCACACATGCGCACATACATACAGTACAGTAGTACGCACTCCCATAGTGACAAATGTTGACAAGGCAAATGACAAAGTGTGGTGTCATTGAAAATAAACATTTCTGAGAGAGAAAAGTGTTTCTAAGTTTCCCAAATTGATGATTAAGTGGATTTAAGTGCCTTAAACACACATCTGGAGAATGCAAGGTGACCAGAGGTGACGGCGTTTTTGTTTTTTTTTTATTTTTTTTGTGATCCAGCATCCCTACAGACAGAATATCATTATTTTCACTGCTTTCCAAAATCAACAATTCATCTGAATGCACTCTAATATTCTCATGCTACAGTTCAAGTGTGGGTTGATGGGTCATGGGTTTAGGCACAAAGAACATGAACATGGTAATATTTAAACACACACTGTCAGTAAACATGGATCTCTTTACAAAAATAGGAGTTCATTATGCATTTTGTAAAAGGGCAGCCTAAACACAGCAGTGTGATGTGAAAATGTTTAAATCCCAGCCTTAGAAGCGGAGTTAAAGATATATTTTGCACTACTGGCGATTATAATCTACACAGTTCAGTCAGACAACTGCCATTTGAAATAACAGAATACATCTGAAGTTTTGTGTCTAAGCTCCGAGATCATCACTCCCTCTAAACATTATTCACAGAGAAATTGGGGAGTGATGAGTAAGGATCCCAGTGGTATCTGCAGGTGGATGCTGGAGTGGTTGAAACAGCTTGAAGTGATGCAGGGCAGCAGAGGGAGCAATGGGAAATTCTGCATCTTCATGCTTAAAAAGAGCACTGTATAATGGTTCTTTAAATTGGAGGCAGGTGGTCACGAGCAGCCCTTAACTTGTATGTACAAAACCACAGACAGTTATTTCTACTGAAAATATATACAATACCATATTTTAAGCAGACATAAATGGTTTTTTTTTTTTTTTTTACTAACGATGTTACAGTGATATTGGGTATAAATAAATAAGATGTCAGCTGTTTGTTGCGTTATCAAACACTTTTTGCTTTCCGTGCATCATTTAACGAAATTAACAATGCCCTGACCCCGACTCTGTCCTTAAACTTTTTGCGTCATTTATCGCCTTAAAATAACATTCAGACAGTTCAAAACACATTGGTGGCTAATGTACTTTACTACTTATTTATAACCCCCAAGATATTATATTAGGCACTTTCACAAGAAACTTTAGAGGGCTTTCTTTCTGGGGAAACTTGATTTATGTAGATTCATATAGTCAGAAGCTAGGTTAATTACGACAATGCATATTAACCAACATGAGCTCTTAAGTTAATCACGATCTCTGAGTGACCTCATCCTGGTCACTTAGAGATTCTCAACCAAGTCTCCTCCTGCTTCATCTCCACCACCACCAGCGTCTAGACTCTGGGGGGTCTTGTCCTACATCCTACCATTGTTGGACTCTGCTCTGCATGTAGCCTAACCAAAACAATTTATTACACAAACTAAATTACATCAATTTCCTTCAAATGATCTCTCCTTATTCATTATTATAATCATTATAAGGTAAGAGAAACTGAATTCGGTCATGGCTGAATTTTATTATGGAGTATCAGTTAAAAAAAAAAATCCTCGCTACAAGTAATAAATTCTTTGACTCCTGTGAAACAAATTGCTCTCAAAGCTTGTGTTTAGTTACATGCTGTAATTCAGTCAGAAGAGACAACTCAAAAAAGAAAAGTGAGAAGAGTTATTGTGTGATCAAGGGATTACAAGGGATTTAGCGAGCAAAGAGACCACTTCTTGTAGTCAAGGTAATGTGGGGTCATTGCTGCATTTAGTGTCCAAAAAGGAGGTCAAGGTAGGGTGTAAAGAAATAATGGACTGACTGAAGTTAATTTTTAAATATTGGATCAATGTGATTTAGTTTTTAGTGAAGTTGTGCAATATTGTACTTAAAAGGGCTATAAAAGTGATATAAAAGAATATCCATGAAGATTTATATCAGCTAAGTGTGCAGATTTGCAGTCTACAGTCAGAATGACACAATATAACTGAGTGCTATACAGAGGTACATTTATATTTTAAGATATCTACTTTAGCTCCACTCTCTTTCAGATAAAAATATTGTATTTTGTGATGTAGTACATTAATTTTAAAGCCATAGGCGCATATTTTATAACCAGGGAAAATTAGCATAATGCCACAATCGCAACAATGCACCAATGGGTGTGGAAAGTTCTGCGACCAAAGCTGCAGCCTATACATTTCAATAACGAGCAGCATTCTACGAAGAGCAGAAAAATGAGTGGGTCAAAAAGAGCAGACGCAATAAGGGAGCAAGTAATCTAGTAACCAAAATAATATAGTTTTAGGTTTTAGATCAAAGACAGGCAGCTAAAGGAAAATCAATACGCTTCTGATATAAAGGTGAACTCATCTGGTGGAAATTGCTTGAAGTCGTGTGTGGTCCTGTAGGTTGAAACAAGCATTCTTTGGAAAAAACTAACAGCTCACGTGGAGCAACAAATTATCCAGAGGATTGCTGCTTTATTACATACTATTCCACCAGATAAACATGAAATATGTGTGCTACAACTGAACTGTATGATGTGCAGAAGAAGACGACAAACCCTTATTTTCCATCACCTAATCCAGCAAACACAGTTGAAACCCCAACGTCATCTCCCTGGTCAAAAGTGGTTGTGGTATGACACCAACAACTTCACTACAGATGGACAGATGTTGATGTTGTTTCCACGTATAATAGAGGTTGCATCAGACCATCATACCATACACAGACTAGTTGACCCTGTTTTTTTTTTTTTAAACTATTTACCATTTTGTACAACTACAACATTTCATTTGTTGCATGATAAACGTAACATATCGGATTCTTACAATTATCCGCATCCTGTCCATAATTCGTTTAAGTTCGTCCATAATTTAGTTGTATTCTAATCGATAGAGAGTGGAAAACAATTGTTAAACACAAACTTTCTCTCTCTAGAAAGTCTAACAAGAACATCTAGATGACGTTTAAGAAGTAGCTCGAACAAATGTTGAGGTAGCATCCGTAACTTCATTTCAACCTTTATTTTGGAGTTGTTTTTCAACCATGACTAGGTGTCAAAAAAAGATCACCAGGTGACCGTTACTCAACATTTGTTGGGAATGAATGAAGTTAATGAAATTTCTCTCATTTTATTATGTGTGTAAATGTGCTCATTGCTCTTGTTTTTTGTTTTTTTCCAGCACACTATGTGAGATTCCTGTTATTTATTACATTCACATTACATATTTTAATATTTAGTGATCTAAGATGTGTCAGATCTGTCCAACTCCCATTAATAGCTGCATTTTGACAGACATTTTAATATGGTAAGTTACAGATCTAATACTAGAGAGAGGTACAAAAACACTACATGAAAGTGCCCTGTGTGCACACTTTCATTGTGTACCAATCTCGGTGTAGAAATGTGTGAAAAAACATCAGTTGACTGTAAAAAGTAATTTGGCAGCCTCGATTGAGAGTCTCCTCCTCACTCTGACGCTCCTTGTCCTGGCTCTAAATGTTCAGGGTGAGGACTATGGCATTGTGCTCACAGCTTTGAGCCATCCACCTGTGCCAATTAGATGCTTGTCCTGATAACTTCTCCCCCCTCTAAATAAATTCCAAATAAATCAACATTCTACTATTACAACTATTACAACCACATCAAGCACAAAATAGCACATTCTTTCTTTCACCATTAAATTTAGAACAACTTGGAGTAAATTGAGTAACGCAAACATTAGTAAATCACACTTTCCTCCCCAAATTTTTTGCTCTGAAATGGGAAATCCTACAAATATGTCTGCATGAGACTAGCCAGAAATATAACTGTCTCAGAGCTGATCAAAGTGGAACTATGAGCAACTGCCCAACAGAGGCCAAAAGGACACTGCTTTTCCTGTTCAAAGGTGTAATTTGACTTTTACTACACCTTTTGAGAAACCAGGGACATGACCCTTTTGGGTTGTGAATTGTAATTTATACTCCATCATCTGTTTTACTTTACTTTTTATTTTTTTATTTTATTTTTTTTAATTTTTTTTATTTTTGGGGGGCCTCAGAAAAGTATTAACTGGATCTTGCACCTGCAGCTGAAATAGGCAGCAAGCTGTCATGTCATATGTACAATCATCTACAGGCTGAGAATCCGTCAATTAATTTTTTTTTTCTAATACATCATTAGCCCCCCTCTTTTTTTTTGTTTAAAATGTGTATGTGTGTGTGTGTGTGTGTGTGTGTGTGCCCGTACACCTTTGTGAAGATATGTCTGTGATCTTTGAACTATCCACATCCCAAAAAGGCCAGCAAAATGTACAGTGATGAGACCTGGAAACCAACTGTTTAACCAAGGATGAACGCATAAGCATAGACAGCACCAGACAGTGTGATAAATTATACTGT
>VUQS01073048.1:0-16295 GCA_015108495.1 Heterochromis multidens
AAAATATGAAGTTTTGGTATGAAGCTTTTTTTCTGGCAGGAAAATAACATTGTGTTGTTCCAATTTTTCCACTAAATATAAATATCTGTCTATGAATATCTTGGCTGCAGGTGGAGATACATTTATGCATTCAGTCGTTGTCTGTCAGTAAAATCACATGTCTGAACTCAAACCTTTGTGATGTTCATGGGATTTTCTGTTTCTTTAGAACTGGAATACATCATACCGAGTGATTGTGTATAAATAACATGACACTTTAGCCATATTTGAATATTTTAAGCTACATGAAAACATTACCAACAATCTGGAAAAAGATTCACCCAAAAATGCTTTTAAATTTGTTTTTTCCCCTTTTTGTCAGTTATCCAGTGGTCCATCATTGCAGCTGTGGGTTTAGTCTCACTCTTGATAACAGTTGTGCTTTTCATCAGATGGAAGAGAAGTCAAGGTGAGAACATTTACAGATCAAACTTGTATAAGTTTTACAGTGAATGTTAGAGTTGACTGTTTTTGTCTTTCCAGGAAACAAAACACAGATGGATGAAAATGCTGTGAGTTTTAATATAAATAATTAAATGTTTGAAGAACTGACATTAAAAATAATATTAAATAAACAACAAATCATCTCTGAGGGTTTATTAACAAGAACTAAACTGCCTTCATAGAGACAGTTTTCCAGCAGATGTAACTGGACTGTCTGTTTTTCAGGGACTGAGTTTAAACCCTGCAGAGACTCAGTCTGCTCCTCAACGCAGTCAGGACTTGGTGAGATCACACACTACACCCAGAGCAGAGTTCAAACCACTTCTTCTTTTATGTGTTCTCTAAATATAAATGCATGAGAATCACTGTGAGAGCGTACAAAAGACAAGGAAATTAGATGATGCAACAGTGGGACAGACCATGAGTGTTAAAGCCAGAGGTCAGAGGTCAAAACACAAAAACAAAAGTCATTTAAAAGACAGTAGTAATAAGACTGCCCTTTTTTTGCCCACCCCACCCCCACACCTCCCACTGTGCGGGTTCATGTACATGCGTGTACGCGTGCACCCACCCCTATATCCTGTCCCTTTGCTCATTCATGTGGGTTAGGGTTCATGCAAGGTCACATATGTGTTTAATTAGGGTTTAATTTAATTAAATCATTAGGTGTTTTAATTTAACTACTTTTACGGATCTAGGGGTTTTCTCAGCATACGGTTATGTAGACATATGCGCTCTTAAAGCATTTTCATTGTGTGGACGTCCGGGAGCCATTTTGTTTCACTGATCGTCTTGACAACCATGAAATGGCGTACTATGCTTTATTTCTTTACATCTAGTCAGAAATGTGTTTTAATTACACTATTTTATGGTTCTGATGATGTCTCACCATGCAGTCATTTTTATTTAAAAATTGGGATTTCTTTTGTATGGGAAATTTCATAAGTGTTTAATTCAAGCCATTAGGTGTCACAAGCATTTTATTTAAAAATAAAAAACGACACAAAGTGGGATTTCTTTTGTATACGAAATTTTGGGTTTCATATAAGTTTAATTTAATCAAGCCGTTAGGTGTTTTCTCAGCAAGCGCTGTCACAAGCATTTTATTTACAAATAACAAACGACGCAAAGTGGGGATTTCTCTTGTATACGAAATTTTGGGCTTCATATGAGTTTAATTTAATCAAACCACTATGCGTTTTAACTACTTTTTACGGATCCAGGTGGTTTCACACCACAAACAACATTCACCCCCTTTAGAAATAAAACACATACTCATGGTACTCGTGTGACAAAGGGTTTTTGCAGGTATAAATTTAAATTGTTGAGAGCCCGTAGACATAGTGGAGAACCTCTATTTGTCCGAACTCCAGGAGAACGCTGATGCTTGTTTACCCTTTAGCAGAGTATAAATTTAAATTGTTTTAACTTTGTGGAGAGTTACAGTCATCGTGACAACCAACTTTTGTCCGAAGCACCTTGTAACGACCCCAACAACTGGTGGTTTATTGTCTGTAACTTCTCACGAGCACAAAAAGTCAGCAGATGTATAATTTAATTGATGAGACCTCCCAGACACAGTGGCGCCCGCCTTTTGAACGAACTACCATACCTGTAACGACCCACCCCGGGGCAAACCTTAATTAGGCAGCTTTTTGTTACAACTAACGAGTTTTAACTCATCCGGTTCTTTTGATGAGAAGGAGTTACACGAAGACCAACCAAATTTACCACAGTTTATTGTTTACAATGCATTGGAGATGGAACAGCCCGCTTCCTACAGAGTCCTGTTCGATCTGAGTGCCTTCAGTACCAGGCACCAGTAAGCCTCCCTGAATAACTCCACCCAGACACAGAGAAAAACAACTTTCTCATCCTTTGTTCTCAACTTTCCCTTTTCAGTTTCTTACAAAGCCCTCACCCTGTAAAAACTATTATAAAACAAGTTTGATTAACTCTCTTGATGCATGCTCAATAATCCAGGTAAAAGAATCCCAAAAGAATCCCAAAAAGCAATCCCATCTTACAATGCTGTGATTGCAGCCATTCCCCAATCTCTGTGAATGGTACTCATGGCCATTGATCAATGGTCATGACAATTTGCATACTATTGATCATGAAACTGACCAAATGGCCCATTGTTAGTCAATGGTGCTGGTTTCTGTCATTATGCAATGTACTGTTTATAAGGCTGGGGAAGAATGCAGTCAGCTGAGACTGAAGAAGTTACCAGTTGGCAACGAAACGTTTCTCCCACTAAAAAATGCCACGTCCAGATGAACAGATTCAACTTTTTGGGAAGTTTGATTAACATTTGATTAATATATATATAAAATACTAGCAATGTGAGAATATATAAAAATATATAAAATGTGAATATAAAACACACAACCTAGACACACTGGAGACACTCGTTGTTTTTAGAAATACCTGCCCACTCATGAGTTACCACGGCACGCCTCTCCTATATAAAAAAACAACAGCACAGCCGCTGCTTTTTTGTCTCTCACTACCAGAAGTGGACCTACGCTTTCTAGTGACTATCAAGATCATCATCACTGCTCTTTTTAACATGGACTTCATAAATGGTAAGGAAAAACTCTGCGATCACTGTATTTATAAACATGACCACGCACTGAGGATGATGATGATGATGAGCCCATGACATTTCTGGAATATTTACAGCGCACTGAAGCAGAAGAAGAAGAAGAAGAAGAAGAAGAAGACAAAAAAACAACCAACTACAATACAGAGTTTGTGTGATAGTGGAGAGCTAAACCCTTTATTTTTTAACAACTGGTCATCTGTACCTCAGGGTGAGTGTGTGCCTGATGATTTTATCAATGTTTTTGAGCATAGCGTATCAGCCTTTAATTTAGATCTCCTGCCTACTATACCCACATGTATGAGAATTAATGATGATGATGAAGATACGCGTATAGATTTTGAAGATAGTTGTATATCAGATTCTCAATTAGCTGCTGCATATGATGCCTGCATGAACGCTACAACCACACATCCTCCTCCTCCTGATCAGTGTCCCAGCGACACAATAGTCGATAAATTACTCACGATAGAAGCTAAACTTAACCAGCAACAACAACAATCACTTGAAAACTTACAAGAGATAGGTGCAGCTCTAACCAGGGTTAACATAGCAATAAACAAGACGTGCAACCTATTAGACAATATCTGCGCCAGGATTTTTAATGTGTGACTTTTAAATCCTCTGCTATGGACCCGCCTAATAAATTATTCAAACACAACAATGGTACCGCTAAGCCTGTTAGATGGTTTGACTTTGAAGCATTTAACCAGTGGACTGAAGAAATAATAACCAGATGTGATATTTTGCACAGAAGACTGAATAGTGCTGACGATGTTGTCATACCTCATGTTCCATCAGCTGGCGCTGCTGCTGCTGCTACTAATGCTGCTTTAATAAGTCCAGCTGATGCTGCCGACCCCTACCTTGCACCACACACGGAAGCCTCTAATGTAGCCAAAGTCTTTCCTACTCAGCACACAGCCAACAACAACGACGCCGATGCTTTGTATGTTATTCCTTCACATACACTCCCCACAGCCAATGACCATGTTGTACAACAAGGCTTCGGTAAACAGACCGATTGTAGCATTAGAGACATACCTACTTTTAATGCCAGAGAACTGCGCCAGCGTATTGACTTTAGAGACATACGCATTGATAATCCACACTAGGTACCAGCGAGGGTAAGAGCTTGTCTATCTGATGCCTTAGATAGAGTTGTGTCCTGCTCTCAGCCAGGCAGTGTTTTGAACGTTGTTTTGAGAGGCCCATCCCTAGTATCTGATGTACAGACTGTTTCAAATGCTGGAGATGAGTACAATGCAGATCTGTTTCTTGATGAAATAGCCCAGGTCATGCAGAGTAATGATGATTCTATAGGTGATGATGAATTAGAGTTTATTGTAACAGTAGCTCAGAACAGCAGCGGCAGGTCCCGTTTAAGGCTGGCCCGCATTCCATATGACGAAATTTTGGCGAAGAAAGGTAAACATCTGTACATACCAAACAATGTCCATGACAACTTGTGCTTCTCCCTTTGCATAGCCCACGCATTTAATGCAGCATCGCCTGAGCATGAAAAACTAGCCACAGCTAAACCGTTCCATGCAGAGGTAGGATTATGCGACACACAACCCGTAACATTCTCTGACATCACCAGATTTGAGAAACACATAAATGCCAAGATCTTAATCTATTATCACGCTGTAGGGCGTAAACGCCGGCATTGTTTTTACACACACAATGAGCCACACCCAAACACGATCATGCTGTATTTGCACAACAACCATTACCATCTGATTGAAAAGCCCACATCTTTTCACGGAGCAGCCTATGTCTGTACTTTCTGTTACAAGACATATGAATCTTCTCTAGGGCACAGATGCAAACACAGATGTAACATATGTTTCACACTCTGCCAGCAGCACACGGGTCCCACTGTAAAATGCGCAGACTGTAACCGCATCTGCAAATCACAACACTGTTACCAACAACACAAATTAGCAGAAAAAAAACACAACATGGTGCCCTGCGATAATATGAAATACTGCGCTAGCTTTGTGTGTGCATCGGATCTGAAGGGTGAAAAATTCACATTTGATACGGTGAAATGTGTGGGTGCGTTCGTGCGCCATTACAGACGTCCAAAATTCCGTGGGTACACATTCATAGCACACAACGCATCAGGTTTTGATAACTACATACTTCTGGAGCACTTTGTCAAGCAAGGTATAACTCCCAGCGTCACGATGAGAGGCAGCCGTGTCATTTTGATGTATGATAAGGATTATGACCATGAGATGGATCGATTCCTTCAGCTTTTTGCCCATGGGACTTGCCAGAATACCTGCTGCATTGGGATTTGAAGACTTGGAGAAGGGGTACTTCCCACACAAATTTAATACAAGAGATAATGAGTACTATGTGGGACCGTATCCAAACCCCTCCTTCTACACCTACGACAGGATTTCTGAAAGTGGTAAGGTGAGGTTTATGGAGTGGTACCAGACCGCATCCCAGAACCCCTTTGATTTTCAGGCTGAGTTCAGGTGTTACTGTGTTAACGATGTTAATGTGCTGCGTAAAGCCTGCGGTATATACCATGACACCCTAGTGGGATGTACAGGTGTCGATCCATTTCTGTATACGACCCTAGCAGCATACAGTATGGATGTGTATAAAACACCGTTTCTGCCTAGAGATACGCTTGCACTCACGTACGACGGCGCATACGTCGATCAGAATAAGACGTTTTCTAACGTATCTATTGAATGGCTTCAATATGTAGCCCACACAACCAACACAGTGGTTAAACATGCGCTCAGAGGAGGTGAACAGAGAGTTGGTCCGTATTTTGTGGATGGCTTTGACCCTACAAACAATACGGCTTATGAATTTGTAGGGTGTTTTCATCACGGGTGTGTTAAATGTTACCCTGAGAGCGAGGTCAACCCTGTTAGCAAGGCATTGTATGGATTGTTGTATCGCATGTTTTGTGATAAAGTGGAGGCATTGAGATCACAACATGGCGTGACTTCACTAGCCTCTATCCCACAGTCCAGTCTAAAAAAGAATATTCTGTCGGACACCCACACATAATTTACAACAATTTTGACAGGATAGAAAATTATTTTGGCTTTGTTAAATGCACAGTACTCCCACCTAGAGGATTGTTCCACCCTGTCTTGCCCTACAGATGTCACAACAAGTTGATGTTTCCACTGTGTACCACTTGTGCTGAAGAGCAGAACCAGCAGACAGCATGTCTGCACTCCGACTGTGAGAGGATGATGTCGGGTATGTGGGTGTCGTTTGAGCTTGAAAAAGCTCTTGAGAAAGGATACAGAATTGTATCTATTGATGAGGTGTGGCATTTCCCCAATAAGACAGACACGTTGTTTAAAGGTTACGTGAAAGCTTTTTTAAAACTTAAACAGGAGGCCTCTGGGTATCCAGACCATGTTAAATCACCTGAGGATCAGCAGAAGTATATTGATGAGTATTATGAGAAGGAGGGAATAATGTTAGACCCCGCCAAGATATGTGTAAATAAAGCTGTTAGAAACTGTAACAAACTTGTGCTAAACTCATTATGGGGTTGTTTTAGCATGAGGTCAAACATGCCTTCATCTGAACTAATCACGGACCCTTCTAAATTCAGCCAACTAATGTTTAGTGATCAGTACGATGTGCGTCAGTTTTGTTTCATCTCTAATGATGTCGCCATGGTGCAGTGGCGTCATGCTGACGGTAGGGCAGCCCGTATGAAGGATGTTAATGTCTTTGTGGGGGCCATGACCACTGCACATGCCAGACTGATGCTGTACGATTTGCTAGATAAGCTGCAGCAGCGCGTACTGTATTGTGACACGGACAGAGTCATTTTCACAGCCTGGCCTGGCGACTGGATGCCGCCTCTTGGACCAGTCCTTGGTGACCTCACCAGTGAATTAGATTGTGGTGAGGATGGCGCGGCGGATTACATAGTCGAATTTGTCTCCGCCGGTCCAAAATGCTATGCGTATCACACCCTGCAGGGCAAGACACAGGTTAAATGTAAAGGGGTCACACTCAATGCGGTAAACTCAAAAGCTGTCACCCATGATTCGTTGAAAGGTTTAGTCCACACATTTGTAGCCAATCAGACAACAGCAACAAACACACACGCGATAAAAAGAACTTTCATTTGAAGAATGAATCTGTTGTAAAGAAGGTCAAAGTTGTCTACACCAAACGCCGTGTGTTTCCAGAGTATACAATGCTCCCTTATGGCTATTAAATCAGATCAATGCTTTGACGGCAGACTGCAGCACCCTTTCAGCATGATCGTCAGCGGTCCTAGTAACTGTGGCAAGACTTTTTTGTCAAAAATGTTATTGAAAATGCCTCCAGAATTATTTCACACAATACTGATAACATTGTATATATATATACTCGTGCTGGCAGCCACTATATAACCATCTTCTACAGATAAGAGACATTAACTTTGTGAACACCATACCTGAATCTCTGGCTGATGACACCCTCCTACCTACAGACAAGAACAATTTGTTAATTATAGACGATTTAATGAATGATGCTGCTAATAATGTAGAAGTACAAAATGTGTTCATGAAATACGTTCATCATAGAAATTTGAGTTTGTAGTGGAAATTTTAAAATTAACAAAGTCCACAAGAGCAATCAGCTGTAATCAATACCTTTTAATTCATGCATGATGAGAGCAGAGATGATGTCACTGTCAAAGTGCTCTGCTGAGCCCATGTTCACTGCAGTCTTTATACACACCCCAAACAGGCCGCATGGTACATTTCATCTTCTGTTTATACTTCAGTTAAACAATCCCATGGTCTCCTCCACACCTGGTCCATAAAACCTCCTCCCTAAAGAATTTGTTTAACTCTAGATATACTGCTTTTCCCCTATAAGTCCAAAGTGACCTTTGCTGTTCCGCTTCTCCCAGCGAGGCCATTGTTAACCTTTAACCCTTCTCATCTAAACATCCCCACAAGCATTTAAACATTCCACCTAAATGGAAACATAATAAATTTTCTATCACAAGTTGTATTTATCTAGTTCAGAATTTGTTTATTCAAGCAAAAGCATGTAGAACTATTTCCTTGAACACTAACTATCTAATATTGTTTAACAACCCTAGAGATAAATATCAAATCATGCTTTTAGGCAGGCAGATGTTTCCAGGTAATACTAAATACTTTATAGAATCCTTTAATGATGCCACATCCACAACATACGGGTATCTTTTAATAGACTATAAAGCCAAGACCCCTGACTATTTAAGACTCGGATCCGGTTTACTGTCAGACCCGCAGGTTGTTTATATCCCAAAACAGAAAACCGTGAAGAGGTGAAAGGATGTCATCCTGCATGCGGAGGAATCTGACGCTGTTGGAATTGATATACAAATCACCCCTGGGCCTTCGCAGGCTTATTATTAGTAAGGCAAACATAGATTTCATTAATGCTTTGTGTGAGATAGCCTTTAACGTGTTGCAGGGTAACATTCCTCTGACCGATCATCAGTACAAACAACTAAAAAAGAAAAAAACAATAATCAGACTGATCGCAGACAAAAAGATCAAGACCTTGAAAAAAAGAGCGCATCAATCAATCTGGGGGGTTTTTACTGCTGTTATTAGGGGCAGCTATCCCATTCATAACCAGTCTGATAGCAGGCAGGTGAAAATGGAGCATGTGCAGAAGATGTTTTTGGTACCGCAGCATCAGCTGGACTTATTAAAGCATCAGCAACAGCACCAGCAGCATTCGCCCGCAGGAACCATCAGACAGCAGGCTCAGAATGAGCTGGACAAGGAGATGCTTGAAGTGTTACAACTACCCGACAATGATGTGTATGAGAAGGCTAAAAAATATGCAAACATTCTTCAAAGATACCTCACACTTGTGAGGCAAGGGGATCGTAAAAAGAATGTGCTGTCTTTGTCCCTACCTGTACAACCACCCATGGATGTGTAACAACACACAGCTGATGCACAACATGATTATGGCGATACAGGTGTGAAGGATTTTGTTGCGGAGGACGTTTTGACACACATGCCTAAGAGGAGCAGAAGGAATGCAGAACTTATTTTATCGGCACTGAACCGATCCCCAGACCTGATTTCTTACAACGACAAAGGTGAAATTGTTGTCGACAAACGCACCGTCAGAGGTTCTCACCTTTATGATCTGATTAAAGCTGTGACAGCCACGCACAACATTTCTGAGGGTTTGAGACCTATCGGATGGACAGAGTTTTTAAAGGCTGTTTCAGATTTAAACATTCCGTTATCAGCCATAGCCAACACCGGTATACGTAAGACACTTGCTATGTATAAAACTGATCACCAGCTGTCTGAAGAGCCTAGTTTTATAAAACACACACCAAAAAAGAACACGCAGAGTGGGCTGGCGCGGTTTAGTACATTAAAAGAAAATTTTAAAAATTTTAAAAATAAAATAATGGGAGGTCCTGTTGAGTGGTTGAATTTTTGAATTCAAACCTTTTTTCTTTTTTTCTGTTAAAATGATCATTGTGTGTTTTACACATGTTGCATCTAAAATGTTTTTTCTGTTAAAAATGTTATGTGTTTGATAATAAATGCCAATGAGACGATTAAATCATGTTGTTTTTTTTATTATTCTCATTAGTACATATCAGTATCCACGTTGTACACATGGATAATCATAGCATACAGCAATAGGTTGTATGTTGTTGACAAAACGACATACCATAACATCGTTACAAATAGAATTAGCACCATACATGTTAAGCAGTTGTGAATAAGATACACCTCTTTGTATATGGTATTTAAAAAAAAACACAATGTTGGCCACAGGTGATGGAGAAGTCGTTCTGCACTTGTTTTCCTGAATATAAAATACTGGAACAGTTTTTTAGAAGAAACTTCTTTATCAGATGGGGAAAGGTGTCCGGGGAATTGCCAAAGCTATCAAAAAAATAACCGTGTCTGTCTCTCGTAATATAAACACCTAGCCAGTGTTCCCCAGGCATAGTGGTGGGGTGTGTGTTTACAATGGTCATGGTTGGGAGTCTTTGAAGCAGCTCCGTTGGTAGCTGATCGTACGCTAACACTCCAAGAAAATGTGTGTTTTTAATAATCCTGCTGATGACGGCTGTTAGTTCTATAGTGTTCGTGACTGATTTGTTTGTTGTCTCAATAGTAGTCCAAGAGCACCTGCCTCATATTAGATATTTCTATGACTGAATCAAACAGAGTAGCACACCAGGTTCATAGTGCGAGGTAGAGGATTTCTGAAACGTGTTTCCAGCCTCACATTCCCCGTTTTAATTAATGACACGTTCCCTGAATGTCCTTCATCAGCTTCCAGATTGAAACAGAATAATGTGTACCCGTCGCCGAAGTCATCGAGTGTTATGGCCAATGGTCTGTCCTTTAAATGCCTTCCCGTAGTCTATATCAGCTGGTAGAACTCCTGGGTATAATGCTTTCTCTGGAAATTCGGCTGGAAGGGTTTGGCAGCATACGGCTGCCCGTCAGCATATAGTGATATGAATTCTATATCACAATTCTCAAAATTAAAAGGATTACGTGTGTAGCTCCCTGTGTATCCTTCGTTGTCAACAAATGCAATTATGACAAATTTTGGTATCCTCCCCATAAATAAATTCTTGTTAGTGGATATTCTTGTTCCCGCAGGTATGGAGAAGGTCTTTAAAGATACTCTGTCTACAGCGTATTTAGCGTTTGCATGGTGTAGTGCCTGGCTGTGTGCTTGTCTGATGCTGGGTGAAACACTAACTTTTTTCACAAACACACTAGCAGAAACAATTTTAACCCTATATGCAGCGTACCCCCTGTCATGAGAGCAAATTCATCTTTAGAGCGTACAAATTTCAGCGATAGGTCAATCCTGTTAAGTATTAATTTTTCTTGAAAAAACAAGTCTGCATGTATAGGAGCAATCAATTCAACAATACTGCTATTTGTGGTGTACCCTCCTCTGGCCACCAAACCTCAGTTCGTACCTTCTATAGATGGATCATTCATATGTGCAGCCGTATCTTTACAGAATAACCCTGTACTGAACTGTGAGTCTAAAGTATCCTTGTTATAATTAATGAGACATTCTATTACACCTCTATATGGGTACGTGTTGGATGACTGGGTTATGAGTCTGTCACCCAGAGTTATGTCGACCTGTGAGAATAGCATACATCCGGGGTAATTAACAAATCCCACGCTGGCGTCCGCAGGTAGGTTTGCACCATCAGGGTTTGTGATCCTCACGCGTGTGTAAATGTAAGAATCGTTTAGATCCAGATAGTCTTCTCCTGACAATGAGATGTAAAACTCAATTGGCCCTCTATTGGTGATTGCTGAGACCGGGGGGATTTCAAAAAATGTACACTTCTCAATTGAGGTTTGTGTGTATGGTATGGTAAACAGATCAAGTTCTGTTTTCAGACATTCTCCTGATTGATTGTGTAAAAGAGCCATTTAGAATATGTCAAATGCTGTGGTTTTTGAACGGCTGGTTCTGGGTCTTTTCACACCACTTGGTTGTCTCCATCTGGCAGGTCTCCTCATGGGTTTTGATGTTTTACGCTTCTTAGACAGTGAGGTCTGACGCATGCATAGTGTAGGCGGTGTCTTAGAAGGCTTATCTGAATACACAAACAAGCCTTTACCGTCCTGTTTAGTAGCAGAGGGTCTGGTTATATTGGATATGACGTCAGACACTATACCTGATGCAGCTGTTTTCAGGTGAGGTTTGACTATGCTGACTCCTTTTTTAAACAGAGGTACAGCGAATCTAAACAGGGTACGGAACAACCTGCCCAGACCTGTGCCATATTGCGTGGGGGTCCCGATATAGCTGGGTAATTCACCACCAGCCTGGATCACATAGTATCTCAAGTATCTCACATCATCTGTGTTGTAGGAAGTCGTCGTCCTCCTCATTTTTTTTTTTAAAATGTTGTCTTACCGGCCGGAAGTGTAGCTTCACAAGTACCTTTCTGTATAAAAAGGGTATGTGTTTATTTTGGTCGTCTTTCAGATCAATTTCTATGTCGTCGATTAATGACTTGGACACAGGTGTGTAGTGCGGAGTATCAAACTGCAGAATGGACACTCTTCGGTCATCATCAGTTATATTTATACACCGCAGAAGGGGAACATGGGTGTCACCCACCAGCTGATGATCGACGATGTCGGCATAAATAAAAATGTTATATCTCCCGCTGTATATGTCTGCAAGGTGCGCTGCATATGTATTTTTATAATGTAGTACAAGAGGGGGTGTTGTTTCAAATCCCAAGATTTCAGCAAGCCTACCTTTAAATGTTAGAATGCTAACTCTAGGCCCTAAAACACTAACGTAGTTAGTAACTATGTTGTATTGTGCTTTAATATCGCTAGTGGTCTGATGCTGCAGACATTTAAAATTAAATTCTTTTATTATCTGCGGTACAGAGGCGTAATAACCGCTAGGTAAATCAATCGTCAAGGTTTCATTTTTGGCCGCCTCGTAAATGTCCACCCTGGAATCTGGTTGTGGGAATGTCAACCATACTCTAGGGTACTGAAACTCTATAAGCCCTACTTCATACGGTTCATTCAAAACAATAGGTTTTGCTAATTTTGTTCTAAAATTTGATATCTTATTTTTCGGGTAGATGTGTGCCGATGCATTTGAGAAGAGGGTTACATAAAACCCTGCGTTGTCGTCGTTCTTTTTATTCATCCTTCCTCAGTCTCTGGTCAGTGGTGAATGAAGTTGTGCAGCTGATGATCATCGGTGTTTAATCATGCATTGACGATGTCTTTTTCTGGAATCCACGAATTAAAGCTTGCGGGCCATCCTAACCATTTCACTGGTGCTAACTTTTTCCGGCCCACCTTTTTTCTAGCCAATATGTTTTCAATTTTAAATGTTCTGTTTTTATCAATAATCACACGTTGCATCTCAAGCTCATAAAATGTCCCTTTCAATACCTCTCCTGCAAGGTCCGCTAGTCTGTACACCGGTGGTTGTCTCCCTATGCGTTCCTTCACGGTAAAGATCTCATCGGTGTAGGTCTGCTCATACCCTTTTCGAAACACACCTCTCAGTTTCGATATTCGCACAGTGTCGCCAAGATTAAATTTAAAGCACATATTCTTCTTCTTCTTCTGCTTCTGAGGCTTCCTCTTGTACAATGTGTTTCGATTTCTCATTATCCTTATTCACCTCTACTGGTGCCATTTGGATAGACCTGTGATGTATTATAGGCCTGTGTGAGATGATGAACAACATCTACATATCTCCGGGAGTTGACAGATGATAAGTATCTCCACATTCTACCCTTGAAGCTGTGGTTTAACCTCTCCACAACACTAGATTTAACATCACTAGCTGTTGAGAAATGTTTGATATTATATCGGGTCATTAGCTGTTTAAAAACTGTATTATAAAACTCTTTGCCATCGTCTGTTTGTAGTTTCATAGGGATCCTTCCCTCTGTAAGTATATCCTCAAAAGCAGCTGTCACCGCTGCCCCTGTCTTGGTTGTGAGACATCTAACCCACGCGTACTTTGAGAATACGTCTATACGTTAGTAGGTATCTTACATCTTACATTATCATTATCTGATGAATATTCAGACATATCAACCAGGTCTGCTTGAAACTGTTTGTCGATCCCATTCACCAACACTCTATTTCTAGGTATGTGTATCCTGGCAGGTTTGTGGAGAGTGTACGTGTCGTCTCCTTCTAAATAACGCATCACATGCTCTAGTGGCGGTTTTACACCTGATACCTCCCCCGCTGCTATGCGCAGCTTATTTACACTGCTCAAGCCTGCAGGGTGGGATGCATCATGCTATATTTTATGCAGTGTGTTTTCCATGATCTGTGTGAGACACAAATGACTGGGTAGTGGTGTAAACACGTGTTTTTAATTAATTCATATACAATGAATGCATCAAATTTTATGCTTGCCCGCCCAGTAGTTCATTACCATCCGAAGCAGTCTCAATTTAACAATATCATTGTAATCCAGTATGTGATCGAGCAGATCGCAGATGGCCGCTCTTATGTTTATTGATGGTTTAAGGTCATGAAGAACGGACACCACAATGTTCGTGGGATCATTCTTAGCCTCCCAGATGTTGTATGACCAGAGGAAGAGGCGGATGGCTGGGATGAAACGAGGCATCCACAGTCTCTTCATTATCTCGTCATAGTGGTCAGCGTAGAAAAACTCCGGGGGGTAAAACAGACAGCTGTGTTGTAGCTGACTCGGATTCTGAACCTTGCATCCGTAACACACCTCCTCACTGTACATTCGCAACGCCTCCTGCAGCAAGTGAAGGCTAACTATTTTAATGTTGTTCGTCGTGCCCTCAGATATGTAGGGTAGTTCTGATCCATCCTATGTAGCGTCTGGTGATGAATGCAGTGAGAGTGTTAACAATGCGCGTGGTGGGGACTCAGGGGACTCGACGAGATCCCACGGCTGTGTGTCGTTCTCTGTAAAATGAAAAACCACACAGTCTTAATTCATCACACACACACACACAAAAATAGCAGTCTTATTACTACTAAAGACATATCATGACTCTGACACTAGTTGAAGTTGAAGATTTGTTTTTGTTACATGACACAGTGTCATATATTACTGAGGAGTCAGCATGTTCTTGTCTTCACTGTGTAGGTGGATCCTGAGGTTTCCTATGCCACCATCAGCTACACCAACAACACCAACAGTAAAACCAGGGTAAGGTGTTTTAACTTTTAGTATTATTTATTTATTATTTGGTAGCATCAATAATGAAAAATAGTCACATGGGGAATATATTTGTTTTTCAGCAAAGTTCAGTCCAAATTTGACTAAACTTGGTGGACAGAGGGGTGTACTACCAAGCAAGATTAATGGGTTACTGAGCTGTGTCGAGCTTAAAGTTAGAGTTTTCTGTGACACAAAAGCGGCTCTCTTTTTACCTGGCTAAATCACCATGGTAACTTAGGCTGAACACACAACCTGGTTGGGAGAAGGTTATGTTCAAAGTTTCAGTTTAAAATAGTCTGGAAGCACCAAATTTTGGCCAGTTATTTTATTTACAGCATGTTTTAAGAGTGGTAAAAATTCTTTCTGTGAGAATACATTTTATAGGTCCAACTTGTTAAGCTGTACATTACTGAAACCTCAAAATGAAGCCCACTGATTTACACTGATGGAATTGCAGCTACTGGAGCACAGATTGAAGTTGATCACAGTGTTTATCACAAAGAATACCTATTCTATCAAAAAAATTTATTTCACTTTGATATGCCGACAAACTGAAGTGATTTCCATGCCTCCTTTATTAGGCTATAGGACAGTAACCTTTAAGGTTTAAATGCATCAAGTTTAAAGTTTCAGCTGTAGTAGAGATAGTGAAGGTAGATGAGTTTAAATACCTGGGGTCAACCATCTAAAACAACAGACAGTGCACAAGAGAGGTGAAGAAGAGAGTGCAGGCAGGGTGGAGTGGGTGGAGACAAGTGTCAGGGGTGATTTGTGACAGAAGGATAGCAGCAAGAGTGAAAGGGAAGGTTTACAAGATGGTAGTGAGACCTGCTGTGATGTATGGTTTGGAGATGGTGGCACTAAAAAAAAGACAGGAGGCTGGGATGGAGGTGGCAGAGTTGAAGATGTTAAGATTTTTACTGGGAGTGGCCAGAATGGACAAGATTAGAAATGAGTACATCAGAGGGTCAGCTCAGGCGAGGCTGAGATGGTTTGGACATGTGCAGAGGAGGGACAGAGAATGCACTGGGCAAAGGATGTTGAAGATGGAGCCACCAGGCAGGAGGAAAAAAGGAAGACCACAGAGAAGATTCATGGAGTAGTGAAGGAGGACATGTAGAGGGTTGGTGTGACAGAGAAGGATGCTGGGATAGGGTGAGAGAGGCAGATGATCTGCTGTGGTGACCCCTAAAGGGAGCAGCCCAAAGAAGAAGAAGAAGAAGAAAAATAGTCAGGTGTCAAATGAGCACAGAGCACAGATTTAGGTTGATTTGTATTTAGAAGAGGGCTTTAGATTTCTCGTCTTTTTTTTTTATGTCTGTCCTAGTGACTGATACTACAAAGAGCTGTTCACTGGGAAATTAATGTTGTAGAGAACAACGCCAATACCAGTAAAGTTGGGACACTATGTAAAATGAAAAACAGAATGCAAGGATTTGCAAATCTCATAAACCCATATTTTATTCACAATAGAACACAGAAA
>VUQS01073049.1:0-14839 GCA_015108495.1 Heterochromis multidens
CACAGGGTTTAGTTACTGACATTTTATCAAAGTGTATTGCTTTGTGCCATTTTATGTGGTGAAAATAATGGTCAGCACATTCTGAATAAATAGTATGTTGTTGTCCTTTGATCGTATTTCGAAAGATTTAATACGAATTTTGTTGGCACTGCAGTTTTTTTCCAGATGGAAAAGGATTTAAGTGAAATAATCTATTGATGATCCAACACTAAATATATATCATTTAATAGTCTAAGTTTAGTAAGATAGGACAACAATAATTTACAAAATTCTTTTCCCAATAAAAGTAGAAATAAATGAGTGTAATAATAAGTGTAAATCAACTGCGTGAAAGGCAACAATACACACTGAAATGACAGGAAACATAGTCCACTTTAGGAGATTTAAATTAATTTCCTGTCTCAGCTCATGTAAATGTCCAAGACATCATTGAATGTTTGTTGCTCATTATTATTTCCGTCAGAACATAGTATGAATGGTTAGCATTTTTTGGAACCAAAAATGTTTAGGGTGGAGTGCTAAGACTAGCAAGCTTGGTTAGCAAGCAACCAGTTCAGTTACTCAGAATAGTGGAAGTGAGGCCTTTGTGACAGCTGTCAGCTATAGCTGCCCATGTTGGCACACCTGTCAGTCACAGTGCCCATGCTGCTAACATGCCCCTAACATTAATGTATAAGTCTAAAAGCAATAAAACATCCAGAAAACATTAAAAATTGAGCAGAATTTATCAGATAAGGTTAACAATTGTCTGAACAAATTCTGCATATGTAGTTAACAGACATTTAAAAAAAATCATATTCTTTTATTATCTAAATCATATTTTAATAACACTGAAATATGTGACATTTTCCTCCATGCAGAATATTGGACCCACCTGAAGTAAGATTAGAGTGTGTCTAACGTTAGCTGTACTAGCAGTAGCAGTGGAGGGTAATGATGGTTATGCATTGGTCCATTCATTTTCTAGATTTACACCTGTTCATTTTCTTCACTCAAGTAGTTCAGATCCCTGATGGTTTGCAGTCTGATTATCTTTATTTTCTACCTTGCTTGTTTTATAACTTCGTGTAATCTGCCAAGCTTACAGTCCCAGCTAGTGGCAGCATAAGATCTTAGACCCAACAGTTAACTTGTGTTAAACTTGAATAAAATATGACTGATTAGTTAGACTGAATAATATTTCTCATGCTAACTAGCACCAGAACTTGTAAGCATATTAATCCACCTATGTGATGGAGTAGGGTGTTTGTGCATTTGTATAAAGGACCCATTCCCTTCAAGTATGTCACAACACCTGTCAATTATGTGCCACGTAGCCCTGATTTAGACTTCTGCGGGGAATCTTTGTAGAGCCTACGACCGAACCTATGCAAGTGAACGACGTCGTTGCCGGCATTTATGCTTGTGCTGGTGCATTACGTGTTAATTACCTTGTGGTCGTGTCACAATGTTTCATATGCAGTGCCAGCTGATAGAAACAAATAAAATGCTGGGTCTTTTTTTCCTCCTGGGTTGCCACTCTATGTTGTGGTCAGTTTTTTTTCAGTGGCAAAAATATTTGTATTTGAATGTATTTAAATATATTTAGTAATATTTGTAGTTTTTCCACTTCTTTGTGCAATCCCTCACGTCCATTCCAATACTTTCAGCAATCTCCCTCCAGCAATTTGCTGACATTTGTGAGTTCTTATATTGATGCTATGATTATTATTATTTATAATGAGACAATGATTGTTATTCTCTCCCTGATAAATTCAAAAACTGCAGTGAAACAGTAGTCAGAAATGTACAGGAGGAATTGACAGTACTGAACAGGCCAGTCGTGACAGTTGTGGGCTACGTCGACCTGACGTGTAGTTACATTTCTCGGGAGGTGCATGTCAGGTTATGGCGTAGGGTTTCAGAGGGGTTTGCGGTTACGACGTAGAGTAGATTTCCCGCTGAAGCATAAATCCCCAGTTACTGTGTAACACAGCAAAGCAGAGCATCTACAAATAGCAGACCCCTAAACCTAATTTAATGGGAATACCATGGCTGGTTTTTGCTCAGCATGGAGTCAGCACTAGACTTTGTGAAAGTAGCAGACGTGTTTGCTCTTCTAAAACAGGAAGCTTGCAGCCTCTCTGTCAGCCCTGTCCCACGCGACAGACAGCCTGTCAGCAACTGGCTGTGGTACGACATCTGGTAAAGTTATTCTCCGTCTCCCCTCAGCTATCCCTCAGCTCTCCCACACTGCCGAAGCAACCTCAGACAAGTGTTAGCAGTGTTGGTCTTGACCGAAGGTTTGGTCAGAGAGGATCACCTCACCATCACCACAGTGACCAAAGAAGCATGCCATAAATACTGTGCAATCAAAGTGATCTTAGGTCAGCTTAATTGTAGGACCAGTTCCTACAATTGAAACTAACTTCATCAGGGCCATGAAAGACTCTTAACCACAACCATAAAGACTGCAAAGTCCTCACTCATGCCTTTGCAAAATATACTTTTGCAGTATAAAATCCCAAATGTTTTTTCTTGAAAATACCTTTGCCACCTCTTAAGCGATACTTAGTCATAGCTTTGCTGATGATGTTGATTTATGCCAAAAGTTAAAATGTGTTATCTAAATAAAGTTGTTCTTTTACGCCACAAGGATTGCCTCAGTTATGACAATAGTATTACAAATAGTGAAGCCTCTTTGTGCCACTAATTGTCTAATTAGTGGCACAAAATTCACTAAAAGAAGTCAAGATATTATGATGTATTCTTGAGACCTTCTATTGCAACCAGGGACTGTATATAAAAGATGGACATAGCCTCCGTGATGTCTCTCATATGCAAAGTCATGTTTTTGAAGATTTGAGCTGAGTAGTTTTGCTCTCACCATCTTAGCTTTCTGACATGAGATGCCACTCTCGTGGTTGTTGTGTTATTTCTTGGTTTTGTTGGAATCCTTTTTGTTTCTAGTTTCCCTGTTTCCTCCTACCTTCATATTTGCAACTTGTAGTCTAAAGCACGTTGAGTGATCAGTAATACTAGAAAAGCCCTATATAAATGTGACTATATTACATGTTTGCTGGCGTGTTATTTGTATTTTTTTTTTAATTCTTGTTTTGCTTTAATGGTTAGTTTTCTTACTGTGTGTGCCTTATGGCGTGTGCAGACTATTGTGTTTTTCAGTTGTGTGCAGCGACACATTGTTTCAAAATGTTAAAAATGGTGGCAGCATGACCAGGCACTGAGTGACTTCTTTTTTAGGTCCCAAAACTTGTTCAAAATGTTTAATTTCAAGATAAAAGGCTGTGCTTGTCACTGCTGCTTTTTAGCCAATTGTCCAATTATAGTGGAGGAGGGGTGGGACACTACTACCTATGTGGAGAAGATAATATTCCAGCTCTTTGAGTATTCATGACTGTACCAAAAGAAATTCCCTGACGACCAGAATATTGATGTGAAAAATAATATGTGGAGGCACTTTGCTGCAGGTCTGCCAGTTAGGCAGCAGTCAGCTAGAGTTAGGTATTTGCAACCAAAAACACAAATAGCATCAGAGCAAAAAATAAATAAATAAATTGTGCTGTACCTCCAAAAGCTCTCAGGCTTTCCCAGATGGGCATTTTCAGATTAGTGTCTGTCTGGGGCCAATTCCAGGAAGCTTGTTCAACAAACTGAGTTTAAAAATAAACTCTGAGTTGATTACTTTTGAAATCAGCAACTCCGAGCTTTTGGTTCCAGGACAGCTTATCAGAGGTAGTTTAATAAATTCTGAGTATGATTGCCCCGAGTTAAGCATGTGCATGAGTAGAGAAAGAAAGCCATCATCAGTGGAGCTCCAATACCATGATTCACCATGGCAATGGGTAAATAAAAAGCAGTGTGTCCATTACCCGGATAGTAATAGATGGATGGATGGATCCACTCTCAAGTGAGTTTTTCGTTAAATAAAACTGTTTTTGGGACAGTTTATGAGGTGTATAATAATAACCTCATTTTTTTAAATAGAGCATTTCATTATTTTTTACCATTACTGGATAAAAATACTTAATGAGATTTACATTCTTTATGAGATTTTTAAAAAGTTTTGGGAGGATGAGCCATTTTAAATAAGGAATACAGATCGTGTTGGGACAAAATAAGCCACTATCAACAGATCCAAAATGGATCCGATTGGAATGAATTGGGAAATGACCATAGCCGAACTGGATCTGGGCCTAATCCACTCTGAATCTGTGATCCTTATCCATTTTGGATCTGTCCCGCTGTGCAAGTGGACTCCAAACCGGACACCATTTGCTGATCTGTTACGGAGCCTGTGACACCTTTGGGCAGATCTGGTTCTGGGTAGACCCACTGAGACTGCTTTAAGTGATTTTCAGTTGAAAATATGAAGTTCAGACTGAATTTTAAACTCTGTATCTTTCAGAATGTTGTTTGACATCATTTAATGACTGAATCTCAATCTGAAGAAATTTCAACATCAAATGTTCAAAACACAGACTATCTGCCGCTGCATTTAAAAAGTCACTTTGAAATACTTTTTTAGAGTAATAATAATAATAATTTCAGCCTCATCTTCTCTCAAATATTCACATCATCTCCAAGATCCCATCTGTGACAGACATTTTTCCATCAGTGTGGCTGATTACAACACGACAAACGATTGATCATTGATCAGTATGTTATGTATCTAAAGCTTTATACAGATAAGTTTGTCTTAAACATTTAAATTAGATTTAAAAATCAGTGATTGCTGCAGTAGCATACAGTAAGGAAACTGGCTGATATTATTGTCACAGAGTCACAGAATTTGAAAGATGGAGACTATAAATTTTATTTTGAGCTGATAATAAATCCGCGACAAAGTCACTGTCTTCATCTTTATATAGTGATAATTGAATGATTGTAAAAGTGCTTGTGTTTACTGCGATTTCAGTGTGCTCCACTATGTAGTTTGATAGTTTATGAATGAGAAAATGAATGAAACAGAGTGTCACTCAGCTGGTTCAGGTGCAGAAGGAGGAGAGGAGTCAGAGAGAAACTCAGAATTTGTTGAAGAAAACCTGCCAGCGAGGAGGTTAAGTTCACAGAGTCTGTTACCCCGGTGACTGACTCAGAGATGAAGTTAACTCTCTTTCTGGAAGAGAAAACCCAGAGTTTCCCTCATCTCAGGGTTAACAAGCTAAACTTGCTTCCTGGATTAGGGCCTTGTCTTCATTTTGCAAAAAGTGCTCCGTGTACATGTTATTATTATTGCCTTCCTTAGTTGTTTCCACCTGTTCCAATCTGTGTCTCATATCCTAATCAACCCCTTATCTATGCTTGGCTGTCCCTCTGTCTTTATCAGATCCTGCTTACCCTCTTGTGTCTGTTGCCTGTGTTTCTGTGTTTTTGCCCTTGGCTCCAGTGCCTTTCTGAGGCCTGTACTATGAAGCACATTTTCATGTTATCATGGTAACTTCAGGGTTAACCCTGAGTTTTCTGTACTACAAAGGTAGTTCACTTTTTACTGGGGTATATCGCCATGGTAACTTGTGCTGTGAACCTTACCTGCTTTGAAGCAGGTTATGTTACAAATTAGAGATGAAAATGTATGAAATCACCACAGACTGACCAATCAATTCTCTGGAAAAAAGCATCATCATTCCTGGAAGATCCCTCTGACTTCTGTTCGCAGATAGTAGGATGGACTAAAGCTTCTGAAGTCTTTGCGTTTCCCTGATGAGCATCAGTAATAAATATATATTCTTAGACAAAACTTTATTTATTGTTCTATAAGCATTACGATCCTAAAACAGGACACCTATTTGTACTTGCTGGCCTTATATCAAAATTGCACGTAGACTAAGCCTACATTTGAATTCTGTCTTTATTCTTTACTTCCTCTCAGACTGTTAAACATCACTGGGGCTGCAGCTGACAAGATACAAACTAAAGCTGTCTTTTAAACATTAATTTAATGAAATACTTGATTATAATTCATCAGATTCTCCCATGTCTTAATGATAGAGTTGTTATATTGATAAGTTTGTTAATTTACACAGTTGGTATTGCCAGCTTTCCTTCCTCCCTTCAAATAGGCTAAGCTTTGTTAATATATAAGGTTTTACCCGTGACCAAAGCGCTTCGTACAGCGCTTTTGATACTAAACTGCTGTACAGTTCTTTTCCTCTCAAGCACATTCACACTGCTGCTTTGCTGCTGAAAGCAACACAGTTTTGAAAGGTGTTCCTTTCAGCCTGTATTATGTGTTTAACCTCTTCATATTTTTGTCATAGTAAAGTTTTATCTTCCTATGTAAAATCAGCTGCTGGTACACTTATTTCAATAAGGAGAGATCATTAGAAAGAATTGAACATGATTTATTGATATACAGAAAAGAGTTGAGCTATTTGGCAATTAGACTCCGATGGCCCATCACAGCAGAACGGAATCCCAACGGTGAGAGGAATTAGGGCAGGACCCCCCGGAGTCTAGACGCTAGTGGTGGAGATGAAGATGGAGGCTGGGATGCAGCCTGAGTAACATGGGAGAGGCGGCGATGGGGAGGAGGTGGGTTGCACAAAGGCGTCTGCAAGGGAGAATGACAGACGAGCAGTAATATTTAAAGTACACGGAGTGGAAGCTGATTGGCCTGAAGAAGGCGGGCAGAAAGGCGATTGGTACTGATAAACTTTGTAGGGGTATAGAGTGGGATCATGTTAACAATCCATTAAAATCTGCCTTACATCCACCAAGCTTGTCAAGGTCAACTTAATGATTCATTGGTCGATAATTGACAAAAAGGGATGATCATAGGGAATGATATATGGGGATTCTAAATATCACGTTACTTTGGACCTCTGACCTCTTCTTCAAGGTCAATTAAGGTCAAACTTTCATAAAATGTATTTTATCTTTAAAACGATGCTTAAAATTCTACTGCCTTTGTTTATATTGACAACATTTAGGAAATGATACAGGTATATGGAGATTCTAAATATTACATTATAGTTTGCATCCAAATATCATGTCACATTTGACCTCTGACCTCACTTTCACGTTTCACATCTGCCTTTCTTTCAAGTTGACCCCAAAATGCATTCTATACAATATGCAATACTATTCCCTTAAGAGTAAACACTGCCCAAAGAGTGAGGTTTGCACTCTCGGAGTGCTTCTTGTTCATAATTGTGATTGGTCAGATGCTGCCAGTGCCACCACTTTCATTTGAACATACAGGAGAAACCCTGCAGTAACTTAGTAAGTAGATAACCAGCTTTGTGTGACCTCTTAACCTGATTGATGATGTTCATGTAAATGAATCCAGATAACGGAACAATATACTGGCTATGTTGAACTTGCTTTGTAGTACAGAGCCCTGTTCTGGTTTCCTTATTTTTGTTTTTTTGTGAGTTTTGTTATTCCTTTGTCATCTCTTGTTAGAATATACAGGAACCTACTTTTGTACTTTTGTACCCATCAGCCAAAAAGGCTGATGGGGTATTGTTGTCAACCGGCAGGGCCGGTGGGCCGGCGGCGTGGACAACCAAGTTTGAGAATGTGATAACGCGAGAAGGAAGTCACCTAGGACTATGAAATTGATACCATAGGTGCATCTACTAAAAATCTCAGACGAGTTTGAATCTCAGTGACCTCGACCTCAAGGTCAAAGTCAGAGGTCAAGTTTTCTGAAAATCTTGTGAATGCGATAACTCGAGAAGGAAGTTACCTAGGACTTTCAAATTGATACCATAGGTGCATCTACTAGGAGGCTGAGGTGTAGCACTGGTGGTTGCCAGTACTTATTGTTTTTTGTAAATTCAATACAAATCTCTCTTATTTTCCTCAATACCTGTTTGCCTCCTTTGTGTCCTGTATTTGGATGTTTTTAAGAACTTAAGCTTAATTGTAACAGTCCAAAGTGAGGGGCAGATCTGACTAAGAAACCAAGGTACACAGCTTGCTCATACTGTAACAACTTGAAGGCCTGCTCTGTAGCATTTTGCTTTGTTTTACTTGGGGACACTAATGGGGACACTAGCGGTTGAGACCCTAAAACTCACCAGGAAAGTGTTTACTTAAGCCATAGAACAAGGCAGCTTAGGGCTATTTTCCCATAGACAAAATACATACAGAATAAATCTGCATCAGGGTTTTGATAGATGTGCTGGAACAATTGTGGTCCACAGCAGTTCCAACTCGCAACTTTGTAGACCTAAATTATCAGCTTTGGGTGGCACATCAAGGATCATATGCATGGGTGGTCATAATGTTTTGGCTCATCAGTGTACATATTAATACTCTCTAAATAATTAATGTCCCTCATGTGCAAAAACATTGCAGATGACTCTAAAAATGCATTCAGTGAACCCTGACCTTTCCTCTGAAGCTTCTACAGTTTTATGCCCTTTCTTGTCTCACATAAACCCTCAGTGGCTTTGAGGAAAACATCAGAAAGAAAAAAATGATTCCCCATTCTGTATTTGCATTCCTCTCTGCTACGATTCTGTATTTGCTCATTCCTCTCTGCTATGTTCCAGCCTCTTTGCAGCCTGGATGAAGCCCTGGACGTTTTCTCCCTTCAAGTTGATTATGTCTGTGTTGTGTCTTAGATGTTCCCCTAACTCCCTTTCCATATGCTTGACACGATCAGCAAAATCTGCTAGCCATGTTCACAGACTTACAGAGGCATAGAAGTGTGTTGGAAGGAGGGAGCGAGGTTTTGGAGGATTTAGAAATGCTTTATCATCGCTGTGGCCAGGGACCTGCTGCTCAGAACCATGTCAGTGTAATTCTGACATGTTAGGATTGGTAGAACATGATGCTGCTTGAAGAAGCTGTCAGAAAGCAAGATATTTCTCGTCAGTTTCTTGTGATGACGTGAAGACATACATCCCCCCGAAGAACATACCTCTGCCGCATGTAAGGAGCCATATTCAAAGTCAGTGGGGAAAACACAAGTGAAAATTTTACCATTATTGAATTTTGTGGGGGATTCAAAGTCTAAGTGCCCTGATATACCGAGCTGACATTCAGCCATAAGGTGTCTTTGGGCTGTATGTTTTGTGCTATGTGGCCTGCATGTTTTGATCCAATTTCTTGGCTCATTTAGCACTTGCTGTCCGACTGTTTTTTCAGCTTCATGAGACAGTGATTTTATCCATTCTCTTTATTTTTTTTTCTGTCTCATTTCTACTGTTACAAAGAAAGGACCCAGACAGGCAGGTTTGGCGTGTTTGGTTGATTATTTATTTACAGTGTGTTTCACTTTTTGTCAGGCTGGCAGCTTTCCAGCTGGTGCCTCCAGCTCACTTCTCCTTGAGCTCTCCCGTCAGGTCCCAACGTCCCCCTAATATAAGGGAGACATGATTACATGATGCCAGCCTGCTGTGCTGGCTAGCCTCCCCTGAGGCCACACCCTGAACCCACTGCTCCACCACTCCCCTGCAGCTGACACCACCGCCACATACACCCATCGCCCGACTTAGGCCGGGGAGCTGTCTGGCCTAGCCTACTCCCCCCCGCGAACAGGAGAGGAAATTGGCCACGACCATATGCACCCCCGGCCTGTGGACCACCTTGAACTTAAACGGCTGGAGAGCCAGATACCACCGGGTGATCCGGGCGTTGGCATCTTTCATGCGATGGAGCCACTGCAGCGGCGCGTGGTCCGAACAGAGGGTGAAAGGGCAGCCCAGGAGGTAATAACGAAGGGAGTCAACCGCCCACTGGATTGCCAGACACTCCTTCTCCACCGTGCTGTAGTGGGATTCCCTCTCTGACAGCTTCCTGCTGATGTACACCACACAGACTTATTTCGATGCATCAGTGTGCAGGACAAAAGGGAGGGAAAAGTTAGGAGTGTGCAGCAGGGGTTCCCCACAGAGAGCCTTCTTTACCTGCACTGCCTGGCACTGCTCCGTCCACTGGACCAGATTCGGGGCACCCTTTCGAGTGAGGTCAGTTAAGGAGCTGGTCAGCTCCACAAAGCCGGGCACGAACCGTCGGTAGTGGCCAGCCAGCCCCAAGAACTGCCTCACCTCCTTTTTGGTCCTGGGATGCGGGCAGGATTCGAGAGCTGTCGTTTTTTCCACCTGTGGGCGCACCTGCCCGCCCCCCAGGTGGTACCCCAGATACTGTACCTCCCTCTGTCCAACTGCACACTTCTTCGGGTTGGCTGTGAGCCCCACCTGCCTCAGGGACTCAAGGACCGCGGCCACCTGCTGCACATGCTCCGCTCAGGTGTTGCTGTGGATGATGACATCATACAGGTAGGCGGCAGCATATGCAGTGTGTGGCCGCAGCACCCGGTCCATAAGGCGCTGGAAAGTGGCCGGGGCTCCGAACAAGCCAAACGGAAGTGTGACGAATTGGTACAAACCGTACGGAGTGGAGAAAGCTGTTTTTTTCTGGGACTCTGGAGACAAGGGAATCTGCCAGTAGCCTTTGGTCAAATCCAGTGTCGGGAAAAAAAATGAGCCGTGCCTAACCGGTCCAGGAGCTCGTCGACCCGGGGCATGGGATGGCTACACCAAGCACTGTGCGATTCTTCTATCGCTCCCATCTTCAGCATTTCAGCCAATTCTTTCTGAACTATTTGTCTTTTATGTTCAGGTAACCTATAGGGCCGTGAACGCACCGTCACGCCTGGGTGCGTTTCAAAATGGTGCTCTATGAGAGAGGTGTGACCGGGCAGTGGGGAGAACACATCTGCAAAACGCTGTTGCAATGCAGCAACATCCGCTCTCTGGGTCTGTGTGAGATGGTTATCACAATGGAGGGAGGCAGGAATGGTAGAATTTGGCACCTCCAGCCCCAACTCAACAAATTCTCCCGTGATAGCGTGTATAGCTTTGCTTTCATGTCCAGGATGTACTGAATTTCATTCTTGGCCGGGCTTGGACCTTCCTCCCAGTTTTCTTTAATAAGGTCCAATACCCCCCGCGGCTTCCTGCCAAACAGTAACTCAAAGGGAGAAAATCCCGTGGAGGCCTGGGGCACCTCCCGCACTGCAAACAACAGAGGGTCTAACCAGCGATCCCAATTGTGTTCATCTTCGTGAATGAACTTATGAATCATGGATTTTAAAGTCTTATTCAGCAGCTCCACCAACCCGTCAGTCTGAGGGTGGTAGATGCTGGTCCGAATCGATTTAATACCCAGTAATTCGTACAGTTCTTTTAGTGTGCGAGACATGAACGAAGTGCCCTGGTCAGTCAGTATCTCTTTCGGGACGCCGACTCAGGAGATGACCTGAAATAGCGCCTGCACCGCAGAAATGGTGCGCAGCGGCACTGCTTCGGGATATCGTGTTGCATAATCCACCAGAACTAATACAAAATGATATCCCTGTGTACTCTGGTGAAATGGCCTGATTGGGTCCATGCCAATGCACTCAAATGGGACCTCCATTAATGGCAGTGGGCACAAAGGCGCTTTTGGAATGGCCGGCTGGTTCACCAGCTGACACTCCGGACAGGACGCGCACCACTGGCGCATGTCCCCCCAGATGCCTGGCCAATAAAATCAGGCCATAATTCGCTCCAGAGTTTTATCATATCCCATATATCCTGCCATGGGGTTATAATGAGCCGCCTGGAAAACCATTTCCCGATGGCTTTTGGGCACCAACAACTGGGTGTGCTCCTCAGCTGTGCGAGTGTCACGACTCACTCGATAAAGCCGGTCTCTGATCACTGCAAAATGTGGGTAGGTTAGCGCTACATCAGGGCGCACCAGTTGACCATCAGTTTTCATCACTTGGTCAAAGGCTGAACATAGAGTATCGTCTTGAGACTGCTCTAGTGGGAAATCTCCCATGGAGTGAATCGCCGGAGCCGGCAGGGCCTTCTCGGGAGGCCCTGCCTGTATCTGTCTTGCATTCACACCTAAGGTCAACTTACAATTACCCACACAGGCACAGGGACAACATGCAGACTCCACACAGACTGTGCTGTGCTAACCATGAGATTCTGACCTAACTAACAGCTAATCAGTAACATGATTCTGTATTTTAAAAAAGCCTCCGTGAGATTGAATCATTCAAAAGTAAAGAATGAGGTAGATCGTTTGCATCTAAATGTAAAATGGCAAAGAAATTGAACATTTCATTATCTATGTTACATAGACACAGAACTCCAGCTTCCTCCCACAATCCTAAGACATGAATGTTAGGTTAATTGGGGATTATCAATTGGCCATGGATGTTTGATAGATAAAGTGCTTGAATCAGAATCAGAATACTTTATTAACCCCTGAGGAAATTATGTTGAAGTGTACAGAATAAAGTCATGTACGGCTGTAAATGTGACTTGTAGTCTAAAATGCTTTGAGTGGTCAGTAGGACTAGAAAAGAGCTATATAAATGTAAATACAATACACCTCATTAAAACAGACATGATTCTATAGTGGAAATCACAGCATAGACTCAGAGGCACCTCTGAAAAAAACCCTGTTAGTGGGAATAGTTTGTTGCTACATCCACAAGTTAAAGTTAAAACACCACCTTCTCTCAGCCCAAGTTCACTTAAGATGTAGAAAGCTGTCCTGTAGTTTGACTAATTACACTTGGAAGTTGTCTTTAGAAATCAAAGATATATTTTGACAGCTAAAGACAAGAAGGACCATAAAACTTGTTCATAACCCACAGTTCAAAAGCCTGGCATTAATGATGGTTTGAAGGTGCACATGGCATGGGTAACTTACACATCTGTAAGGACCCCAATAATGTTCAATAATATGTAGAGGTTTCAGAGCAGCAGCATGGTGATGTGGTGGTTAGCACTGTTGGCTCACAGCAAGAAATTCCTGGTTTGAATCCACCAGAGGGCTAGGTCCTTTCTGTGTGGAGTTTCAATGTTCTCCCAGTGGCTGCATGTGTTCTCTCCGGGTAGTCTGGCTTCCTAAAATGTTCCGCCTGCTGTCCAGACATGTCTAGACCTTGAACACCCTATTCAGAGATAGTAGGTATCAAAACAGTGGTTACCAAGTTTTAACTTTTTTATTTTTATTCTGGGTTATCTTCATCAGACTCTCTTCATGCTCCCATTAAAAGGGGAAACTTTGATTTTTTTTCTGAATAATATGGAGCAGCAGGTGATGGCGAGTACTGAAGAATAAAATAAAATAAAAAATAAGCCAAAAAAACCAACCAAAAAAAAAATCAAAAACAAAATTGAGTGAATCCTAATAAGCACAGTGGCTCAGTAAACCTTAAAAATTAGATTTAGTTTAGACTAATGTTTGCCTTAAAAAGCTTAAAAATAGTTTGCAGATTGGAGGTTAAACAGTTTCCAGATGGGTGTTTCGGAACCTTTTGTTTACATTTGGCTCAAAGATCGTTGCTTTAAAGAAGTGAAATTCTGCATTTCCCCTATCCAGAGTTACTTTGCCATTCTCTTTTCCTTGTTTATTTCTTTTTGGAAATAATCTTCCCACCAAAGGGAATTGGGCAAACCATGTTTAGACTTCAAATCTTGGACATCTATATATAATCCTGGCACTATTTTTAAAACCAGTTTCCATTGGCATTGGGTCGTAACCACTACATCATATTAAGTCCCTCTTTAATAGTTAATTTTTGCACCTATTAGTGAATGTTTAGGTAGCCCAGGGTGTCTTATACAGTGGTTTTCACTGCCTCTCAGGTTTAAAAAAAAGATCCCTCTTTCTCAGCTTCTTGGATTTATTCCATGAGTCTGCACTCGCTGGCACGAGCAGCTGACAGCCTTAGACAAAGCACTGAGTGCTGGAGACAGGGGTTTGGACCTGACACAGGGATGCCAAGAACCACTGCACAGGGAAGAGATATTAAAAGATTCAGGGGAGTGAAGAAAATTGAGAGAATTACAGAAAAAAGCTACATGTAACTAAAGAGGTGCATGTGTTAAACAGTAGTTACACATGCCATGTACTTTGAAGTGGATGGGATACAGTATCTCTTTCAAAGTTCATACTCTTCAGCCTACCTTTTTTCCTGTCAGTAAGAACTGAGGGCTGGATTTCATGAGGGTGGAGAGGAAGATTTAGCAAACATGGGCATGGGTAAGCTTGTCTTTCAGTCTTCCGGAAGGCTAGTGCAACTTCTTTACGGATTTGGTATTTGGGAGATTTTTCTGTTTATTTGAGGTGCTGAAGTTCCTGAAAAAATTAGGCAATCTTAAGAGTAAAAATCAAGGGGAAAGAGAGAAGTAAAAGAAAGGCGAAGCACAAGGAATGCTTGTACTGGAGCTGAAGGTGGCATAATTGCTGTTTGTCTGTTTTGGAAGAAAGCTTGGTGTGCTGATATGCCGATATCCACCTCTCTGAGACTTCTGATGACGAATTGGAAGGAATCCCAGGGTTTTGTTTGCTGAATTCTCCCTCTCCCACAATTTTTTTCTTTATTCCTGCTCACATTTCAGAGGCGCCACTGGATTTAGGAGCAGTGGAGAAGGAGGAGGAATAGATAGGCAGGCAGTTTGAAGTGACGGGCCAAGACACAAGTTTTTGAAAAATTTAAAATTACATAGTAGCCGTGTTTTTTTTTTTTTGTTTTTTTTTAGTCGTTGTTTTGACTGAAGCCTTAGCAGATGATTGAGACAAGCTTCAACATGAAAGTAATTTTACTTCCCGTGGCTCAAAAAATAACCGAAGTTCCTCTGCTCTCCCTCCCGCTCCTCTTGCTTTGTGCCATATTTTTGGGGGCAGCAGGCAACCATACGGGAAGGATCAAGGTGGTCTTCACACCCACCGTCTGCAAACTGACCTGCATAGGTGGCAGATGTCACAACAACTGTGAGCGCGGAAACACTACCACCATCATCAGTGAGAATGGCCATGCCACAGATACCCTGACAGCACCCAACTTCAGAGTAGGTAAGTGATCCTGGCTTTTGTT